>VZRE01004775.1:0-44795 GCA_013396775.1 Cephalopterus ornatus | reverse complement strand
AAAAAAAAAAAAAAAGAAAAAGCTTAGCTCTAGAAACTGTGAAAAGCAGACATTTTTATTATTGAAAAAATTTCTATATTAACATATCACTGTCTTGAGATCTGACTACATGTGACGGATATCTCTTCTATTTAACATTCTGGTTTGATCCTTAGGTTGGGAGCACAGTTTATTTCAGATGCAGAAAAGGTTATCATATTCAGGGATCTACCACACGTTCTTGTCTTGCTAACTTAACCTGGAGCGGCATACAGTCTGAATGCATTCGTAAGTCTGGTTTCTATTCTAATGACTTAAAATACTGTGCAATTTTAAGAATTACGAAGTGAAATGTGGAAATTCATAGTAAATTATATGTTACAAAACCAGGAAACTATTTAAAACAGATTTTAAATGGTTTTTTTGTTTCTATTTGAAGACCAAAGTTTTTTGATGAATTCAAAAAGAATCTGTCCTGCTGCATTAGCTACTTTAATTTGATCTAGGATATTTTGTATTCATGTATTGGATTAATAAAGAACAGAAAGTGACCTGAAATATGCATGAGTGTATTTCCTTGGCTAGTATTTTGTGAATCATAAACTAGAACCTAACAAAATCCATTTTTTCAGACTATGCATGGTTATGCAAATCATTAGTATATTTATAGCTCTGTATGAGTTGAAGGACATCAAATAACTATTGTGTTAAATTACACTGACCTAAGCTAAAAGTAGTTCATTAGAATGACCTTAGATTCTTATCCTGTTTCAAATTATCTTTGGGTTATTATAAATGAACACCACGTGACACAGAGATACAAGCATACTGAGCAACCACATCTGTTATAATCAATGTACTATGGCAAAACCTTCTTTTAGAACCTCTATTTCAACTGAAATCTAAATGCATTTATTTAGTACAGTAACCACTCTAATTTTCTGAACACAGAGTGGAAGTTATGCTTGAAGCTGTGACAGTACAATAATTCACCAATCATTGCACCATGTACAATAGCATGTGCTTCTCTTCATTTTAACTCTTTTCTGATTGCTACTGTGACTTAGTTTTGGTTTATTCTTTAAATATATGTGATAGTATCATTTCCATCTTTCCACAATAATAAAACTATACACTCTGAGTGTTACTTTTATAAATAATATCTAGACATTGCTAAAAGCTATACAGAGTTTACATAATCAAAGGGAATAAGTTGGCATGCATTTAATTTCAAATTGCTTACTCTAATCCTATGAAAACTGCTTACAATCACTTTTTCTAACTCCAAAAAACCCTTTGCAGCTCATGCTTGCAGGCAGCCAGAAACACCGGCACATGTAGATGTGAAAGCAATAGATCTTCCTACTTTGGGGTATACTTTGGTGTATACCTGTCAGCCAGGATTTTTTCTTGCTGGTGGATCAGAGCATCGGACATGTAAACCAGATATGAAATGGACAGGAAAATCACCTATTTGTAAAAGTAAGTCATTACTCAAGTGATTTGTTGGGTCCTACTTGGTTGGAATTAATTTTCCCTGGCACTTTTATTTTATATAATAGGATTATTTTTTTTCCACTTACTATTTAAAGACACACATGACTCAACAGCTTGTTCTTTATGGAAGAAACAGTGAAGAAATCAGAAAGTGAGCATAACATCTAGAACTCATTGAGGAGCACAATGGGAGATGTGTGTGTAAATGCACAGGCACACATACATATTTTGACCCCTAATGAGCAAACAAAACCTAAACAATATAAAGTATTATCCTTAACTGCATTTATTTCATATCGCAGTTTTAAATAGGATTTCAATGTATTCAATGTTTAATGTATGATTTTCAATTAGGAATGAAACAAGTTATTTAATATCTTAGCTTTTAGTTTCATGCAGGTATGATTTTTTCCTAAGGAAATCTTCTAAAATAAAAAAGAACAATAAAATAAAAAAATTATCTTTGCACTAGATTCCTCTTTTATTTATATCAGTGTAACTTTTGTCAGTGTAACTTTGTTAGACTAGATCTAAGTATATGTTATGAAGTCTAAATTTGCTCTTCACATGAGAATAAACATGTCTATGAGTTCCCAATTCGGAAAAATAAAATAAAATAAAACTATATTTAGAATATGGATAAAAGAAAAATAGTCAGATGCCATGGAAAGTTGTTTGCAATATGATTTTTAATTCTAATATATCAAAGTATGATAAATGGTTTTGATGTTTGAGCAATATTTAATTTTCCTTAATGTAAGCGTAGACTTCTTTGATTCAGCATTGTTGTATGATCTATACATCAGAATTTATCTTCTTATTCTATATCCCTAAAGGATGACTTTTCATGGTACTGTATAATTAATAATTTGAGATAAATGACCTTTAATGTTTGGGAGGGTGGTTTATTTATTGAAGATAAAATATATAAAAGGTTTCTATAAAAAGGATTTTTTTGTTTTATTGGCTTACAGTTTTTAGGTATAATTTTAATTGAGTGTCCCACATATTTGTGCTTTCTTAGCACTTGATCAGTTAATTTCAGCTCCTAAAGGAAAAAAATACCCAGCATGTAAGACCAAATCATCCAATGGGATATTACCCTTTCTAAAGTGGCAAATTATATGAGTCCAGAACTTGATCTGGGGTCAACAGACATAACTTTCCTGAGTGTATAAAATATAGCAAATTACACCAGTTGTGAACCTTTTGCATGACATCTGATCCTGTTATCTTAATCAAGCTATCTGGCCTTTGCTGGTTTGTGTCATAAATGCATCAATCTTACTTAACACAATTTTTACTATTATAACATACTATTATTTATAATTAAAGATAGTGTTTTCCCCCTCAATAAGGCTCTCTTTTATAGCACTGGGACTGATATAAAAATTTTGGGCCTAAGTGTGTGAAATAATTGGCTAGCCAGACAATTTTTCACAGTAAAATTGTTGTTTACCTAAATTATTTTCTGATAGTTTTGTGCAAGTATATGTATAGCTTTAAAAATGAAAAGTATTCAAGACCAGTTACTTCTGTTTTAAATATGGCTCTATTGGATTAGAGATGATTGCATCCATCAGGCATTGTTTTACCATTTTATTAAAAGAAAAAAGAAAAAAACCCACACAAATATGTTCATGAAAATGATAATTTGTCTTTTTACTTGTAGGTAAAGGAGTGAGAGAAGTTAATGAAACAGTAACTAAAACTCCAGGTTTGTATACAAGAAGAGCTTTAGATCTGAATAAATTAAATTGATTTACACCCTAGATTGTTATGGATAATAAAATTATTTCCAATATTTAAGTATTTGTTACTCATTTTCAAGGAATGCTAATGTTAATGTTGAGGTCTTTCATAATAATAGATGCCATGTAAAACCTATTCTATTAAATTCTTTCACAAACAATTTTTTTAAAATTTCTATAGTACCAATTTTGTGAATTGCATAAAATCTCTTGTCAAGCAAAAAATTAAAGCATTTATATACAAAACTCAGATTTGATGTAGTTTTATATCAGAAAGATTGCTATAATGGAGAGCCTTATAATGAGTGTAAACTATAACTGCAGGAATTCAGTTCAGTCAAAGTTCTGTACTTTCAATTGCAAGTGTTGGAAGAAATAAAAAAAACTCAAAACACTCCAAAAAGAACTTCAGAGATTTTGATGGCCTTCATGTCATGAAAACTTTCCATGTACTCCAAAACAGGGTTTCTGAAACTGTGTGGACACCAGACAGGTGTCAAGGCAGGCAAACATGACTCCTGCTTTCCTATGCCACCTTGTGATCACATGTGCAGTTAACCTATTCCTCCTGCCAGAGACAAATAGAAAAACACATCTGAGAAATCCTTAATGCAGGTCTTTTTAGATTCAATCTTTTTCAGAAAATGAAAGGCCTGATTTTTTTTATTCAGTTATTTAAAAATGAGCAGAGTTGTTACCAAATAAATGAGCTTGCAATTCTATATTTTAAATTTTAGCAAAGCTGCGGGGAAAATTAGATTACTTGTACATGCTTCTGGCAATTCACAGAAGGCCTCTGTAGAATAGATGGGATAAAAAGGTATTTCTGCTAATAATTAACCTTCCTGGTAAGTTTATTAGTGAGAGTGTCAGGTGAAACCATAAATGAGTTCCTCTGAAATGCTTTACTTCTGCAGACTCACAATAAAGCAGGATGTAATGTGCATTCATTATAATTAATATACAGTCTTCATTTATTGGGGGATTCACCTCACCGAACACCTAAGGTATGCATTATTGTGCTACCACACAGATTTTGAAGTTTCAACACCAAATTAAAATGCAGACCTGTGCAGAGTATCAATACCAATTCATACTCATGTATCATGCCCCTTATACCTAGTTCTGATAAGTAAGTACTATTTGAAAAGTATTTTTTTAAAAAATTAAATTTTTGATTGCAAATACCAATAATACCAAGCAGAAAAGGGAAACTATAACATAAGACAATAATTAACAGTGAAAGGTTTTAAGCTGTTTTCAAAAAGCAACTCTGGACTAATATTTTGTCTTTTAAAATTGTGAATTCTCTTTAGTATAGAACACTGTGTATTTTGGAGCACTTTCTTTACTGTGTTATCCTGACTTTTGGTACAATTTGATTTGCTGCTATCTAGTTTGGACAGAATTAAGCTAATATTGCTAAACTAGAGTTTTTGTAACTGAATAGATTCATGTTCTATCACCTTTAGATATCTGAATACAAGTTATATTTGTTATTGATTATTAAATTTCTTTTTTTTCCCAGAGTTAATGTCTTCATAAGTAATAGTAAATATTTGTACATGATTGAGTATAAGTCGCAATTAAAGAATCCTTACAATACACATTTGAAGTGTAAGAACTGAATTACTCTGGTTTCCATGGTTCTCACTGCTTTGTATAGTCTTCACAAAAATGTTTAGGAAGCTGTTTTAATGAGTAGCTGTGGATTTTCCCAATTGTCTTGTTCTGAGAAGAATCTGCAGTCCGTGCAGTATTGGAATAATAAAACTCAGTTCATTTTTCTCATTCTGCATTTGCCCACAGTGGGTGGGAAAGGCAGGGACATTGTAAGGGTTCGGCACAGTCAACTCAGAGCCTCAGCAGCATTCCTGGGGACTGCAGCACTTGGATTTTAATGTTTTACAAAAACACGACTGGGGAAGCAGAAATACAGTTTTTTCCCCTACTAATTCTGTCCAACTGCAGCAAGTACAAATTCTGTAAATACTGAGTCAATGGCACTATTTTGTAAAGCTTAACAGATATTATTGACAGAGTGGTTAGACATATTACAGAATGAAGATGTTGAATGTGGTGAAAGAAGTATGGAGTCTGTTCCTTTGTAAAAGTCTTAAATATTATCTCTCAGGTTCATACCAGTAATATTAGATGTTCACTTTAATGAGGATTTTGTCAGACACAAAATTTTAATTAAAAACATACACAAATAAAAAATAATTTTAACTTTTTTTAACGCCAGGTTTTAAATTTATGCTGTCACCATTTTAGCAAAACAATGAGAAATACATAGAGAGTCTGAAAGTCCCTTTATATCCATATATATGCAGAAATTATATGAATTCTAAGGACTGTGAGATACTAATAGAAATGTAATCTCTCAGATTTATAGTAGTAAGTTGAGGTTACCTAGTGTAAAGCCCCAATCAGGCACTGAGTTTTGCTTTGCAAATGGAACACTTAAGATTCTTCAAAGCTGTTATACTCAAAGCCATATAAAAGTCTCTGCTCACTTGGAATCCAGTGGTGGTACCGATGACCTAGGGAGATTTTCAAATCATTCCCCATTGAGCTTGAACACTTGCTTGTGACTTTTGCACAATTTGAAGGCAAAAGACACTTAAGAAGTTATTTATTTAGCCAACAGCTAATCAACAATTAGATTTTCAGATGTATTGCCTGTCAGGTATTTTTGCCCTGGGTTTCTATTTAATTCATTTTTGCAATAAGTGATTAGATAGAGGAGGAAATATCCATAGAACTTATTCAAAATGGATACAGCAGATGCCTGCACTGATAAATTTCCTTCAATATGAACGGTGACCTTTGCATGTGCTCAGAGTTTGATAAAATGCAAAAAAAAAAATCCAATCATTTAATGTAAGATTTTAATTAGCAGAGCGTGAAACATTTCTAATGTCAGTCTAGCTATTTAGCAAGTGTCATTTGTAGTGGTCATGGACAGTAAGGGTGAATTTTAATAGTTGCTAGGGCTGTCATTTTGTCAAGATATCATGTGATTGGTTAAAGAATTCTTTTAATGAAGTTTTATTTTAATTCTTAAAGCTTTACTTCTTAAATTGTAATGCTCGAAAAACTTATAAATAAGTGGAAAAACCTCTGTTTTCACATACCAGAAGCTACCAAGGAACACTGGTTGCTGTCTGGCCAGGAGGAGAGTTGGTCTCTTTCAAACAGCTTTCCTGTTTTTTAACTTAACTGTCATATCTGAAGGAAGTCTTTCCCAAATTTTATGACAGAAAAGTATATAAGAGAAATATAACAATGTGTAGGGGAAAAACCAATGTTCAAGGCATGTAGCACCTTGTAAATGCTTCTGATGTAAAATCTCCTCCTAAGAATTTCTTTCTGTGTTTTTAATGGATGTTAATATTACAGATACTGGTGAGTGAAAGATGTTTTCTGTTTTGTAGGTCATTTAGACACATAATAAAAATATTTTAAATACAGCATTTAATACCTAATTAATTATTTTTTCCTGTGTAGAGGAAAGTTACAAATAACATCAAATAAATTACCCAAATACATATAATTTTTACAATAATTCCTGTTTCATTTTATAGGATATTCAGATAATTCAAACTGCAGTGGCTAAGAAACAGATCTTTCTTTTAAATGAAAAAAAAGTTCCCTTCTCTGAAAACTTCACTGTTCACAGGTGCAATAGTACTGTATGGAGAAAAGCTGTGATGTCTAAAAATGACTGATAAAACTGCACTTGAAATTCAGTTAATTCAGTTGAATATTCAGTTGATATTCAGTTGAAAATCACACACAGTGCTGCTTTAATAGATTCATGAAACAAAAGGGATGTCCTAAGAGAGTGTTTCCTTCCAGGAATCCTTGACTTCAGAATATTATTCTCCTTTTTTTTTCATCATACCTTAAGGCTGCAGGGCTTTAGGGGAAGAGTCCATTATTTTCTATAGCCTTGAGGACATTCGCTGAACCACACAAGCTATGAAGTGTGAGGTTATGTAAGACCATATACGTGAGGGAAAGGTATAGTATATTATAGGCAATTCTGTGGAAAGGTCATTAGATATATTGTCTTTATTGTCGTAAAATTTTTACTATAAGACCTCCTTAGAATGGTGGATTGATTGTGTAACTGAAAACATAAAGAACTTAAGTATGGCTAGAAGGATTGTTACTTTGTTGTAGTTTACTTCTTTCTTTGTTTCTTTTTTTCAATCATTTAGTTCCCTCAGATGTGTTTTTTATAAATTCACTGTGGAAAGGGTTTTATGAATATTTAGGAAAAAGACAGCCTGCTACTCTCACTGTTGATTGGTTCAATACTACAAGCAGCAAAGTGAATGCCACATTCATTGAGGCATCCAACATACAACTCAAACTATCAGGTAGGTTCAGAATTTGGTATTAAACAAGCTTCTCTTTAATTTACTATTTTTAATATGTTCAATTTCTATGTACTTTCATCCAAATGAAAAACAAAACAAAAATTTTATGTTTGCACTAAAAATCTTTTTCTGTCTGTTTTGCAAAAAGAAAGGTCCTAACATAATGGTCTGCACAGATTTCAGTCAATTTATATTCAGTCACCCATCTATTTTTCCTGTTATATTTCAGATATCAAAGCATGGTTTATTCATCTCAGACTGTTGAATAGCATTGATGTGTTGAACTCACAGGAAATACTGGTGTGGCAGACAGAGTGTATATAGGCATTTTAATAACTGTTCCATTGAAAAGCTCAATTAATCAATGGTATTTAAAACGATATGGTCTTAATAATGGTACAGCATAAAATAGGTACAGATAACTAAATAACTTTGTAAATTATGCATACATTTTAATCAACATCATGCATTCCTTTCTGCAAATCTGACTGTAAAGTTCAGTTTTAGCCTCTCATCACAGGTATATTGAAATGAGCATTATCAGCTATCACTATCTGTTAAGGTCAAGAGTTCAGAGAGAGTTTCCATTGTTGGCTGCCAAAAAGGAAATTTTCTTTCATTGCACTACTGATATCTGCTCCAGCTTATACTGTTGTGATGTGAGTCAAATCAATTTTTTTACAGTTCAAGGAAATTCCAGGCATGGAATTATATCTGTATTCAGAGTTATTAAAATACTGTATGAAAAGACAAGTATTCTTTTATGTATAGAATTAAATAGTACAAACCAATCTTTGCATCCTGTTATCAAATACGGTGAGACGAAAGATGAGTTAAATAAGATCTATTACAGCACCTTAAATCTTGGGGTTTTCCATGCTATAAAATTCAATTATTACAGAATGTTTTCTACAAAGTATTCTAGTTCTAAAGCAATACACTTAGATTTGAAATGGTATTTGAATAAACTGGTTGAAAATTTATTTCAAAGGCACGTCTTACCTCTTTTATATTAATAGGTGTTTACAAGAAGGAAGAAGCCCATTTGCTCTTGAAAGTTTTTCAGATTAAAGGACCCAGTGACATTTTTGTAAGCAAGTTTGAAAACGACAACTGGGCACTAGATGGTTATGTAAGTAGCCAGATTGCCAAGGATAAATCTTGCTCAGTTTAAATTTTGAAGCAATTTCTGATTACCTATGTAACTCTACCTATTTTTTCGTATTACAAATATGGAAAGCAACATTCTAGATGTCAGCATAGAGATTGCATTACCTTTTTCACTCAAAAATATGTATACAAACTTCTATCTGCCATACTCGAACTAGAACTTTTTGTTTATGAAAGGAAAGGTGGAGTGAATCAGCATATTTTGCCATGTTTTTGCACTGTTTCCTTGGATGGGAGAGGGAATTTTACCTTTAGAAATACTGTCCTTTTTTGGTTTGGTAAATAATTCAGTGTAATAAAATTACATCTAATCTTGAAGAAAAACAGTGCTGTTTTACTCTTTGCATTTCTCCTTTCTGCCTCATAATGCTTTCTACGGAAAATAATTTAAAATCTGACAATTCAGCAGGCTTCTGTATCTGTATACTAAATTATGTGCATGGCATTTGAAGAATTTTAAAACCCAGCATTATATGTCAGATATTTTAAAATCATTCCAGGTGTTATTTTGAATCTTTGTTTAATACTGTTGCAAATTTAAATAAGAAATATTGTATAAGCATAGAGAATTCACTAATATTTTAAAGGCTAAAAGTGAAAATCTGAACTCCATATTATGTATTCTAAGTCTGAAAGACAAATGGTTTTACGTTGTTATTTATTTGTTTCAGAAATCCTTTTTTTCTGTTTCAAAAAAAATTCTAGGTATCCTCAGGGCTTGAAAGAGGTGTTTTTACCTATCAAGGTGATATACATGGAAAAGACTTTGGAAAATTTATGCTCCAAAGACAAGGTAAATGCTTTAATATGTATAATCTTTTGGGTTTTGCAAGATTGAATTCAACAAATTACTCAACTATCCAGCTAAAGTAAGCAAATTTATTTCATGCCACTACTGTTATAAAAGACATAACCAAATATGCATATTTGAAAGTTACAGTTCAAATCTTTATTTAACTCTGCTTAACATGTTACTATCATAGGTTTTCTAGTACAACAACCTCATGAGGACAGGATGCTCTTAAGGAGAATGCCATTGCAAGTGTTTGCATTTCTATGAATGTCTTTTGAACGTAACAGGAGTGTCATGGAATGTAAACACAATTCCTGCTCAAATGTATATATCATTTAAGAAATTAAAGGGACAGTATCAATCCCAATTTTGATAGTGTCATTTGGAGAGTGCTTGTTGCTGTTGGATGTTTTCAGAATGTATATGCGTGTGGCTGGAATTCTACTTCATTGTCAGTAATATGAAATAAGTGTCTGAGGTATGTATTAGAGCTGCAGTTCAAGTGCTCCAGTAGCTGGTGTAAGACTAGTTATTTTATTCATAACCTAATTTTTTTCATAAATAAAAAAATAGAAATAGATAAAACAATTAATAAAAACTAAGAAAATATTTACTCATTAAATATTAACTCATAAGATGTTTTTGGCAAATACCAAGTGTAGACATCCACATTTCCTGATCCTGGAACTAGTACAGAGTGGTCAAAATATGGTATATATACAGGAAAATACTGGCCTAGGAAGATGAGACAGCCTAGCCAATATATCTATAGCAGACTATATGTACATTTTATAAATTGCCTTAGCTCTATTAGTTTCATTTGTGCTGTACCCAATGCCCTTTAGAGTTCTGCCAAATTTCTCTTGTATTTCTTTACTCTATTAACTACTGTAATAGCACGTATGCTATGGATTTGCTTATCTTGACCACCTATCATATTGCTAGATATGTTTAGTCACAAGGGGCAGAAACCTGTCTCTTCAGAGCCTGAGCCTAAGAATTGCCAGTTATGGAAGCCGAATACAAGTCCAGTCTTCAGAGTAAACTCTAGTGTAGGACACATGATTTGTCTGCCTGTACTTTCATGTAATCTTTATTAGTGTAATACCTAAGCTGCTTTTGCTTTCTGACTATAAAAGTAGAACATCAACATTTGTTCAAACATATGCCTGTTAAGCAGCATGGTGTCTTTAAACAGTGAGAGTGTGGTTTGTTGGTTTCATTTGTGATATATGTATTTGTGGTGGGTTATTTTCTTAAGCCAGGTCAAAAAATATATCCATGTTTTGCCAGCTACCTAATAAAAGTTTGATTCTATGTGAAATTGATAACTCAGGGGAGTAAATGAAGAACAAGCAGAATGACAGTTAAACAGGTATAGAATTCTCAAGTGAATGTATTCTACAGTAGTGGAAAACATTGTCCATATCACCCTCAAGTGTTGCAATATGAGAACTCAGTTTGTATAATTCCAAGGCTAATAAGGAGCTGAAGTTCCTGGACTGAATGCCTCTCATCTTCAGCTTTGACATCTCAGCAGACATCTTGCTGCAAATGCAGATACCATCTCTTTTACAAGATTGCCAAGTTGACACTAATTTATGGAAATAAATTGCTTATTCTCTATTGAAGAACCTACATCTAAAAGGAAACAGCAAATTTCCACCCAATACAGGTCATAATATCTGTCAACACCCTCTCATATTCAAGGATAACTTGCTTTGGTTTTTAAATCTATTATGTTCATGAATATTCTGCTGAGGTAATGATCTCATATGTCCTCTGGCTGAAGACTTAACATATTTCTGTTTTTTCAGGAAGCTAAATTATTTGCTGCCTTTACACTAAGCCAGAAATACACATAAACTGTTCATGCACTGGCGCATACATAAAGCAATATCAATTCTTCACCTGCACCATACTTCAGAGCATTTACTGAGAACTACTTGCTTAAATGGTTCATCTGTTTGATGAAGAGTTCTTTATAACACAATGCTAGAGAAAGACTGGTCTCAGTGGATATGCTCAGTCTTGTGTGGAGGTCAATAAAGCTAGAGATGACCCCAGGGAGGCAAGAAACTGGAATCCTTTATTGGACATACAAGTTCATATTTAAAGCGTTTAGGGTCTACATATTCAACAGGGGGTTGTAACTATTACAATTTATTACAAACAGAGGGGTTCAGGGGATGACATAAAGAAAAATCCAGATTAACAAATTTGGAGTATTAACAATCAACAATTAACAATTTGGGTCTTAATTTTCCCCCTCATGGGGAAAACCCCACTTTATCTTAGGGGATTTTACAGGGGGGAACAGGTATTCGGGTCTACAGAATGCAAGGATTCAGGGAACACAAAGGGAGAGATAAGATACAACAGATCTTCTGCACAGGTTTGATGAGATCAGGATGAGGACTCTTGGGCTTGGGCAAGGCATGAGATAACATCATGCAAGGAGTCTCCTTACAGCCTGCTGCAGGAAAAATCCACAGGGATGAGGTCAATGAAGAGGGGTTTTCCCAGCTTCTGTAGCCCATGGGCTTTTGCAAAGACCATTCAAATCCCTCTCTGCAAATATTATATTTTGGGATCCAACAGTCTTGGAACTTAACAACCGGAAAACAGAAAGAACTTTTCTTTTTTAGTACAGTTCATCCTCTTTCAGAAGCAATTCTGGTTGTAGCCTTAGAAAACAAGAGCAAAGAAATCTCTGTTATCAGTCTGTCAAAAGATCTAGAACTGTACCTGAGCCTTTTTAAGAGGCCCAAATTGTGACACCAAATTATTTAACTTCTTTTGCCAAGTTATTGGTCATTGCTGGAGGCTTTTGTTTTGTTTTGTTTCAGCAATTTGGTCTCTAAACATCACAAGTCTGTGGCTAGATTCAGTTTCAGCAGTTGCTTGGTGCCTGTGCCTCTCAACACTGCACTTCTAGAAGACATTTATTCTAAAATCTTGTTAATTTCAGTCTCAACTGTCCTTTAAAATTGTATGAAAAAGTGGCTTGGAGAACAGAGATTTACTTCACTAAATTATTATTTTCCTGTAGTTATTTCCTCTGGAGAAATACAATGACTCACTTCTCTTCCTTTTTTTTTTTTTTTTTCCTTCAAAGTACTTTGTTAGATTTTTTGGACTGAAATAAAATATATTGACAAAAATATGAAATATGCATAATTAATTATCATCTATGATATATTGAGTCAATGGCTGTGAAATACACGTTCATTTCTTGAAATTAATCAACTCTTAAAAGGATTGAACATCAGGAGACATGTAAATTTTAAATTTCACTCTATAAATCATCCTTCCTCTCCAAATCATTTGTCACAACTCCCAGCATTCATGAAGAAATTCTACATCTGAACAGGATACTCAAAGCTTCAGTGTACAAAACTGTTGTGTGTTAGCCAATGCACAAATAGCTGGCTAGGAGTAATGAGCTGGGAGACTATATGCTAATATGTCTACGCCCAATGAGGTACCTTCCCAAAGAATGTTTGATATCCAGCAGGTTTGGTCAGGTGAAGAAGTTCCAGCCTGTGTTGTTTCTTGGAACTGCTGACTTGCTTTCAGTGTTGGTATTTTTTGCTCTTAAATCCTTGACCTGCTAACCGTCTTTGTCCCAGAAATTACTCTTATATACGTAATTATATTTTTCTTATTTTGCATGGCTTTTGCTGTCACATATTCTCCAACTTCAACAGCAGTTCTCTTAGTAAAACTGAGCAGTGCTGTGCTGATGCCAGTCAATTGAAACCCTGGGCTAGGAGTCAAGAGAGAAATGCATGTGAAAGATTAAGCAATAAAAAGGAAATGTTCTTTATCATAAAATCAAAAACTTACTTGGGTTGGAAGTGACCTTAAAGATCATCTAGTTGTAACCTCTCTGCCATCGGCAGGGTTGCTCCCACTAGATCAGGTTGCACTATGTTTTCTTTTTAAAAAGTACTATTTTCTATTAGGTATAAATGAGAAAACTCAGAAACGATCCAAAGGGTAGAAATACACAGCTTGTTCAGTATTGACTTCACTATGTGTTATCAAAATTTGCTTTTCACTTGGCTGCTGCTAGTTTTAGAAGGCTAAAAAACACCCTGTTTTTCTGTGAAATGTTAAAATTCCCCATTTATAATCTTACTGGATATCCCTTTATCAAATAACACAATTCCCAGTTACAAAGTTGCTGGCTGTTTTAATGAAAAGTAAACCAAACTATCCCTGCATACATTTTTTGTTTCCAGTGTGTATATGCAGATATTTCCACTATTCTGATTTTAGCTGTGTAGCCCTTGATTTGGGCAGTACAATAGGCTTTCCTATTTCTTATCATGATAACACTGTCAGAAGAATTACAAAATTCACGAGGATATATTTAATCACAAACTGCTCTGAAAACTAATGTAATAAGAAGACCAGACCATGTTGAAGTTATATTGCATCTCATGCATGAATAAAATTCAAATTATGCAGAATTGCAGCAAAGTTTCTTTTCCATAATGAAAAGCACACCCAGTGCACAGTTTGGACCTGGTCAACACTTCTCCAGTGCCACTTACAGGTCGTAGACTTCAGTTAAATTTCAAGCTTGTTTACCCTAAATGTAGGGTAAAAAATGGTAGAGATATAAAATATTTGATTACCTCCAGTAGGAGTTCTGAGTATTGAGTATTAAATGTGAATCAATAATCAAGCACAGATAACTTAAAAAGAGGTTTTTTAAGTGTAAGTTTGTGCCTACTTTTAAATGTTTGGTTACACCATTTTTAATTTTTTTTTAATTAACTAAACATTCCAAAACTTTCAGAACAAGAATTGTTTAATATGAATTTCAAACTACTGTTTTGTTTGAGATGTATTCTGGTTAGATATTTTATAATTTTTCTGCTACTTATAGACTAAACTGTATCTATCATATATATGTCACGATTATAGTTTTGGAATATAAATTGACTTCATTGATCACATATATTTCTCTTTTGAAATTTCAATAAAAGTTAGACTATTAATTCCAGATTTTTGTTGATATAAGCTGACTACAATGCATTTTATCATTAACATATTTTTTATTAATTACTCCAAATAATTGGAAAAACAGCTGGTGATTGTGATAGTTAAGGATGAAGAAAGTGGTAACTGTGGGGTTTTTTTCCAAAGTCTATCACTTATTCTAACTGTGGTAACTACTTTAGTTTGTCTGTCTTTAATCTAGATAGGTTGGAGAATGTGCAGTACATGTGCAATGCAATACAAATACATAAATTTAAGCCAAGATTCTTTCCACACCTTGAGTGTTTGGACAAATACTAGATTACTGAACTCCAAAGATTTTTATAATATACTGGTTGTATTCTAAACCAGTTCAATGGTAATAAAGATACTCCACAGTAGTGTGTTAAGAGTTCATAATATGATCCCAGCTACCACAATATTAGGTTTATTAATTTGAAAAGATCTTCTTTCACCAGTTCTGCAGAGAAGTATATGAAGTCTGAAATATGACAGAGGGTTAAGACAGTGAAAAAGATTGTAGTACAGTATTTTGTCATGTTAAGTGATCAAATGTGGCAATACTGAAATTCCTAGGGAGGTTGACTTCATTTTAAAGGCAGCTTAACTACTTTCCAAAATTTAATACATTTTTTAAAAGTATATGTACAAAATGTATCATAATATTAACAATTCAAACATCTAAGGTTTAAAGATATCTCACAGAACAAAAACTTATTTCATTTGTATTTTGCACTGAGTTTGAACTGCGAGAAATCATAGAATCAAAGAATGGTTTGATTTGGGAGGGATCTTAAATGTCACCTAGTTCCAAACCCCCTGCACTCACTAGATCAGGTTGCCAGTGCCCCATCCAATCTGGCCTTGGACACTTCCAGGGCTCATAGGAGAATTGTTAATTTTTTCTCAGTTTTTTTTAATTTCTCAGTTTTTCTACTTACTTAGATGTCTTAGTAGATTGCTGAAAGCAGCACAGTATCTGCTATAAAACTGGTTTGTACTAGAGTCCTAAAAAGACTGATGCTGTTGCTATCAATGAGGGAATTGTGGTGTTTGAAATACTGTGTGCTGATGGGTTGGGGCATTTCAGCAGTGTCTCCTGTTCTCCTCCACTATCATCAGCAAAAATATCCCAGAATATAAGCACAGACATCTGTCCCAGCCACATCCTCTCTGTATTTTAACTCTGTTCTGGTCTTTCCTCCTTGGATAGAATCGATACTTCTTTATGAAGAGCTGTGAGTTCAAACTGGCAACATGGAGTTGGCTCTCAAAATATATTTTTTGTCTATAAAAATGTTATATATTTTCATTATTTCATAATTTGAATTGTTAAGATGGTCAACTATTTAAACAGTTTAGCAATGTATCTCTTTGTACTGATGGAAAAATGTGTTCTGCAGAATGCCTTGCAGTCCACCTTATCTGCTTGTCCACAAAAGGAACCCAGCAAGGCCATGCCACGGGCCACTGTGTTTGCATTCTCTGCACCTCAGTTTTATCCCAGTGCAAACACACCTTCTAGAGGAACATTCAAACAGGTGCACAGACTTAGGAGTGCTACTGAGCCGAGCAGAACCACTGTGGTTTATTGCAGTCACCTCTGTTTTTCCTTCTTTGTTCATGTTTGTTGTGGTCTCACATTGCTTGTTGCTCCTAAGCTGATTATTAAGACTGATGGAATAGAATTAAAACTTTTGAAGTATTAATATATTTTGTAGAAGTTATATGGCTTAATTTTATTAAATTGACTCAGGTGTACTTGGTAAATATTTTACTCACTGAATACTGTTTCCAAAGAATTTTGGTAGTTACTGATGTGTTATGAAGTGGTATTAACAAGATTTTTACTATGATGTTGCATGATATTTATTTAAAGTTTTTAAATAGAATTATTTTATCAAGACACCATTTTCTTTCATCCTTTAATAAAAAGAGAACCATTAGATAGATAACATGGGAATTTTATTTCTTCCCCTTTTGTTTCATTTTAGGTCCTTTAAGTGCAGATACAGACCTTTCAAATCACTATTATGGTACAAACAGCAGTTCAGTTGCAGCTGCCATCCTGGTACCATTCTTTGCTCTAATATTATCAGGGTTTGCGTTTTACCTCTACAAACACAGGTAAAGTAAATATTGTATATTCAATAACTTAATAAGTTTTTGTAGTTTTCGTAGGTGACTGTAACTAGGAAACACAATGCTAAAGTTTTTAAGAATACCTTTAGTCTAAAAAGACAAATATTTCTGGGTATCCCTACGAAGGGGTTCAGTACAAGGCAGTTCTTAATAGTGAAAATTCTGAAAAATGAGTCGCTCTGTTAAGGAGCAAAGAACTATCAACCTTCTTGGTTCGTTAGGCTGAATCAGATTGAACTCTCAGGTCGCATGTTCTATTTTTTCATTTTAATGCTTTATTAAATTGAATGTATGCTGCTTCTTTCAAATTGATTCTGAGTATTAATTATACAAGGTGAAAAATCCATAAATCCCACGAGGGAACAGCCCATAATAAGACTACTTCCAGTATGTGCTGAGTCAGCTAGTGGATGCTACTAGAATTGGCACCACTTCAGTTCGTATGAAACTTTTATGTGACTAGATAATAGAAATAATCCAATCATCTTGTCTGAAATTTCGGTTAAAAGCTGGTGTCTGTGTATCTTCTGAACATTTGTTCATTCTGAGGTCGATTTACAAAATGATACTTAACAAGAACATGTTTTTTAAACTGATCTTCTAAAATCATGACATTTTCTTATTGCAACGAATCACATGGACAAACTGAAGTCCACCACTGCCCTGTGAAGGAGTAGTCTGTCTACCTGCCTCAGCATTAGATGATTTGGGAAAAAGAAATTGCCGTGGGGCTTGAACTTGTGAACTCCAGTTAAAATGATCCATGTCCTGAAATATAATATAGCCTTTTGTTGGCAAAAACTGCTTAGGAAGAACTGTCAACTATGTGTCCAAACTTGTTATTATAAGATGCCTTTCTGATGTGTACAGGTCTATATTTTCAGGTAGCTCCTGTTCTGCAGTGGAGAGGGGTGAAGCCTTAAGAGCAGCTTGAATGCACAGGCATTCAGATCGTAAAAAGAAATGGAACAAAAAGGGAATATTGCTTTGAAAGAGGAGGCAAATTCAAAAAAAAAAAAAATATTGGGACATAGGGGTACATTTTGTGGTTTATTCTATGAAATTTGTAATATCCTAAATGAGCAGTAGAAATATGTATGTAAGAGAGATAAAACTCATTTTTCAGACAAGCAGCTGTAATCCCTCTGTTTATGGTATGGCTGGTGCAGCATTGCAGTTCTGCCTGCCTTAATCTAATTTAAATACATTAGATACTTGAAAAAGGAGATGTTCCTCTTAACTTAATCTTTCAAAGAATACTCTTTCTTTTCTTCTACTTTCAATCAATTTCTTCCATTAAATCACAGTTTTTCGAGGGGATATCAGTGTTACATTGCCATCAGAAAATTAACAAGTTGAATAGTGATGTAAAGTAATTTTACGTCAACTTTATTCTTTTCAAAACTAAGCATGTTCCAATGGAAAGAGAACAGAATCTGTGAGTTTTGAAGGGACTTTCTTGAAATTACCTTAATGACCAGAGTAACACCATGAAATTTTCAAAATGATGTGATAGTAGTTATGCCCCTGGAGGCTTTCTATATCGGTGAATTTGAAGGTCTTCCTAGGGGATTTTATGGGTATTTCTGCTGTGCCTACGTCAGATTAACATCATTTAATTAGAACTGGACTTGTTAAACCTTTTTCACACAGTTTCTGCACCTTTTATCTGACAGGCAAGTATTGCTTCAGCAATGAACAAACACAGCATCTAAGCCTTTCTGAACAAAATTAAAATATATTTATTTACTTATACTTAGGAAAGTTTCTAGTTAAGTTTTCTAAGATTCTTTAGTAATTATAAAATCAAAATATACAGAAATAGACATATTTATGAGTAACAGAACTATTTGTATATTGTCAATTTCCATTACTGACATCTTTCAGTGATAGCTTGCCCTCTCTGCTATCCAAAAGAGAACAGTTTTCTAAAAAATGTTTGATTTTCAAGAACTTGTTTTCTGGAGTTTTATAGTGAGATTCTTTTCTAAATTGTTTTACATTTGTTAAGCACCAAGCACTTACTTTTGCAGTCCTTCATTTCCTTTCTTGCCTTATTTCAATTACATATATAAACTGATATACTGAACCTCTTTCTTACATACTTCTAGATGCTAAGAGTTTTAAGGTTAAAATAGTAAAATATGGTATTGTAGGATACCATCTTATTGGATATATCATAAAGTCCACAAAATTCTGTTTTATTTTTCATTTAATTATTGGCTTAATATGTCCTAACAGAGCTTTGCATAAAAATGTGAACGTCCTTGAAGTTTTTATGTCTCCTTCATAGTGAGAAAAGACTATCAAAAATAAAAGTGTGGTTCCTTTCAGTATAATTTGGCGTTGAGTTGTCAGAATTTATGTGAGTATTAGTTAGGATTTAATTAATCTGATTACATGTGTTTGGACAGGGTATTTGATGGGGTTTATTGTTGGCAGTATTTATGGAGGTAGGCAGACATGCTATGAGAGATATATCTGGAACAGCTGAAATTGCTGACACTTATCTGAAGGCACTAGCAGTGCAAGATATTCTGAACACTTGCTGTTTTATGTAGACAGGATGGAAACATTAGAATGTTTATTTTTAATGTTACTAATGATGATTTCCCATCTTTTTTTCCCCCAGAACAAGACCAAAAGTACAGTACAATGGGTATGCTGGACACGAAAACAGTAATGGACAGGCTTCATTTGAAAATCCTATGTATGACACAAACTTAAAACCCACAGAGGCAAAGGCTGTGAGGTTTGATACGACTCTGAACACAGTTTGTACAGTGGTATAGCCTTCAGTGCCCAATATGACTGATTCATAGCCATACCTCTGATGGACAAGCAGTAATTCCTTTGGTGCCATATACCAGTTTCCCTTCTTCTCTTGGCTTTGCTGCTGTAATCTTTAACATCTTCTGTCAGCCTACATGCAGCTAAATTTTCTGGTAAAAACATGTCAGTCTTCGGGGGATCAGACAAAGAATATTTTTTCATCTTAAAGTTGGATCAAAATACCTGGCTGCATCTGCTTCAAATCAAGGCACACTCTAAGGAAGACTGCCGAATCATGCCAATTTGCCATATTTGATGCCTCAGACTTTCATATTTGTATGTGGCTGGGTGCCTTTCAATGCGTTCTTCTGGGCACTTGGATAAATCCTTTGAGTACTGTGACAAATGATAGCACCACAGATTATCCCCAGGAATATTCTGAAGAAATAAAGCTCTCTTGAAGGAGGAAACAGCCTTCCTTGAGGTTGCATACATCTGAAAATGCTTTACCATTGAAATCTTGAAAAAATTAAGGAAACTTAAGAGTGTTTTTCATTCATAGGGCAGTTTTGCCAATTTCCCAATCAGCCATTAATATCACAAAACGTTAATGCACAATTTTTTTGCACTAGGGTGTTATGGCTGACTGAGTAAGATACTAGTAAAAATATACAGGGTTTCTACACACTGTCCATTGTATATAGACATTCACTCACTCTTTGCTGAGCAAAACATGCCACAATAAATTTACTTGGAATATTAAATTATGAGCCCCATGCTTAGCACCAGTTAAAATCTTGTGCGATAGAGAATAATATTTCTTTTGTCAATTTTTGACTAAATTTCATTGTAAACATGATAGCAAGTCACTGGAGACTTTCAGCCAGAACAAGAGCCCATTTCTAAGAAATTTTCATTGCCAGTATTGTTTTCTTCTGAAATCAATCATCAGTCACCATTGCCAGTATCATACTATTTAACAGCAGGGGGGTTAGCAGCTATTGCTGCTTGCCATGTACAAATGTGAATAGTAATTTATTTTAGATAGCTCATAAAAGTCTGTGAGCCTGTGCTCATAATACAGTCTTCCCTTTTGCATTTTTTTCCATTTTTTCCTGTAATATGACATCATTTTCTGATGTTACATGGAACTAAACCACATTACAGTAGCATATATAAACCCAGTGCAAATTGTCTATAACAAGCTGTCATTCAGTTTCTACGTTGAACAAAGAGAAATATTCAACTATCTTTCCTGTTTATTTTCAGATTTTTTAAACACACTGCTTACTGCTTTTGTACTTACACAGTTTGACAGAGACATTTATAAATATGAAGGCTGAGTAAATCATTAACATTTTCTTAGAATTAGAGGGTTTATTGAATGAAAACAAACCAACAAATGAAAGATGCCATAGGAGACATTAATTAAATTGAGTTTTAAAATTAAGAAATTGCAGAAAATGATGGAGCAAAATCTGGTTTCAGTCATACCCATTGAGCTCACAACCCAGAAAAGTTCCTTTGCTTTTCTTACAATTCAGGATTATTTTTTGATGCTATTGTTTTGTTTTAGTTTTCTGAATTTCAAACTTTCCTAATGTCCATTCGCTATCAAAAACTGTAGAAAAATGTATTTGAACTCCATATGTGTGTAAGTCTGGCTGTTATACACAAACCAAAAAGGTAATATAAGCCCACTAACAGGTTTTTCAGCTAATGTTGCAGAATGCAAAGAAAATTTCAAAGGTAACCCTTGGTCAGCTTAACAACTACATTTGTTAGATGAAAAATACCAGCAATATAATACAGTATTGTAGGGCCTCCAGCTGTTATATTCTTCATATGAGCAAGAAACTCAGAAGAAAATTTAATAAATAATCCTTTCCAGTCAGTTCCTTGTTCATTTTGTTAGTACTTTTCAGCATTCTTGTTTGTTTCTGAGGTCGTACAGTAAGTTTTATTTCTCTCTCCCATCTCAGAGTCCTTCACATTTCCTGAGAAAAAAGAAAGTCACCAGATGAAATTTGTTGTCCTGATCCTCCCCCATGTAGAGGAAGTTGCTCGGCAAATGAAGAGCTTTCGTAGGAACAGTGGTCCAGGAAGGGAAGCTTATTGTGTGATTAAAGTTTCTGACAGGTGTTCAAAATTGACATTACTGCTTTGGAGGTCTTCCTGCAGTGGCAACAGCAGAAAAAAAAGTGGGGTTTTGAAAACAAGATACGTAGCTACTATTGATGTTTTCTACTCCTGTCCTTACTGTGTATTATTCAGTGCCCTGTCTCACCATCAAGGAATGTGTTGTAGGATAGGTGCAAGAAAAAAAAAGTCATTAAAATATTCAGTCTTTTGTGTTAGAGAGTGCAGATCCCAGAGTCCTTTATGCAGTGGTTCATTTTGGGGAGGTTATGTAAGAATTACTTATGCTGAGTGAGTGTTCCTTGATCAGGGACACTCAAAATAGGGACACACTGACAAATTGTCCTAACAAGTTTGCTTGGAATAATGATTAAACAGGAGCTTCAGACTGGAACCCAAGTAAAACAAAGCTCTCATAGTTTTATCAGTTCTGTCCACACGCTTCAGATGTCTCTCCTCTCCTGTTTGAGTCTTCTGTGCAGGTTGGATCACTTTCTCCTGAAGTCATTATGCAGAGGGCTGTGTTTGCATATATGGTGCTTCATCAGTATGAGACTCTTAAAATGATGTGCAGTGGCTGGGTAATGGCAGCCAGGAAGTCTACTTTTTGAGATACATGCAGAAGACTTTTTCCCCCAGAGTTGACCAGATCATTATGACGGGCTAATAATACATGCTATATATTTTTTTTAAAAAACAGGTTATGTGCTTCAAAGCTGTTAAAAACTGCTGCTTGTATCACACATCTTGCCTTTCTCCAGGCTAGCTGCAATAATTTTTTTTCTTGTGTAAAATATTTTGTAAACAAAAAAAACTGTTGTTAAAAAAAAAAAAAAAGGCGGGAGGGTGAGGGCGGGGGCATTGGGGAAGAACACCGGCATTATGATCAAGTCAATCTAATTTTCATTCCCACTATTTCATCCTGCCATTTCACTACATGCTGCTGTGACATGAAGTAGGTGCAAAAGAACTTTTTGTACAGAGATATATTTTTTATGAAGAATTTGTAAAATTATTAAATATGCTGTACTTTTTTGATTAATGTAGGTAAATTGTTAAAAATAAATGTTTTTACAATACAAAAAAAATGTAATTTTCCCAGTAATGTAAAATTTACCATCTTTAGCTGATTTTCAGTTCTGGTCCTATTACACATGTATTAATATTAAAGTGGCCTGTTAAAAAGAAATAGTATTCTCTTTGGGAAGAAAAAAAAAAGAAACAAACATAAAAGATTGTAATATAGCCTGTGCAATGCCACCTACCTTGAAAACAAAATCAGAGTTCTAATTAAATATTTAATTTTAGATTTTCATCTTTTGTGCGACCTATTCTTATTTACTTTTATGCTTTTAAATCTCAGATATTGACTTTTCATTACGTCAGATTGTTCAATAGCGTCTTAATCTTGGCATTTTAAGTTCCCAAACATTATGTAACTTGGCAAAAAATTTCAGGTGCTGTCTAGTGTGATGGGACCTATCTCTTGTTATGTTACACTCATCATTCAGATTTTAAAATGGGACTTAAGCTCTCATATAATTTGCTCATATAATTAAGCATTGTCCAAACACTTCTTGAACTCTGTCAGGCTTGGTGCTGTGACCACTTCCCTGGGAGCCTGTTCCAGTGCCCAACCACCCTCGGGGTGATGAACCCTCTTCTAATATCCAACCTAAACCTCTCTTGACAGAACTTCAGGCCATTCCCTCAGGTTCTGTCACTGCTCACCAGAAAGAAGAGATCAGTGCCTGCCCCTCCTCTTCCCCTCACAAGGAAGTTGTAACTGCCATGAGGTCTCCTTTCAGTATCCTCTTCTCCAGGCTGAACAGACCAAGTGACCTCAGCCGCTCCTCATATGGCTTCCCCTCAAGGCCCTTCACCATCTGTGTTGCCCTCCTTTACACACTCTCTAAGAGCTTAATATCTTTCTTGCATTGCAGTGACCAAAACTTCACACGATATTCAAGGTAAGGCTGCCCCAGAGCAGAGCAGGACAATCCTCTCCCTTGACCAGCTGGCGATGCTTTGCCTGATGCCCCCAGGACACGGTTGGCCCTCCTGGTTGCCAGGGCACTGCTGACTCATATTCAACTTGCCATGGACCAGGACCCCCGGTGCCTTTCCATAGCACTCAGTAGTGATGTGTAAATAAGAAAAACACTTCTTAAAAAAACAAACAAACATGTAGGTAATAAAAGTGATTGCAGTGTGATAAAAGATAATGAAAAAATCATGTGGCACAATTTAGTCTTGTTGGTAGATTGAGTCTATTTAAACAAAGTATTTTTAATATAACCTCAAGAATAGCTGAAAATTAGAAATAAGGACATTGAGGCCATCTTTATAAAATGGAAATTAGACACTAGAAAGCAGTAGCTCTGAAAAGGATTTACAAGATATTTAATTGTGATGCTGAGGCAAAATATGTGAAATTGAATCAGTGGATATGAAACAGAAGTACTGGATAGGAATAGAGAAGTGATCTTTAAACTCACTGCATGTGAAACTGTATTAGATTCTGCATATATTACTGCAGTCCACTTCAGAAACAGGATGTCAGAAAAAAACTGAGGATGTATACAATAATGTGGAAATGTGATTTAAAGTCTAGAAGAAATACCTCCAACAAAAACTTTAATTATCAAAGAGATCAACAACAGTACATCCACAGTATTACTAAATTTAAGGAGAAAAGGGTGATAGAAACCTTAGAAGACTTGAAGTTGTAGCCATGCAAACTAAAGGGGAACACATTTATGAGTGGAGAAAATATACCTGTATATTAATTTACCAGAAGAAATTACATGTTTTCTATCACTTCATTCTATCTACTTAAACCTGGATCCTTTCATGTGAGATATGCATTAGTTCTACATTAAAGAGCTAGTGGTTCTTTCATGTTTCAGCTCTCTAAAAAAAAAAAAAATAAAGCAAAATTAGCCTGGGATCTATAAAACATAAGGTATTTAATCTGACTTTTAGAAGTCTTATTCAAAGAATCTAAGCACGGCATTTTCCACCTCACTCTAATGAGTTGCATCAATATCAGCAAATTAAATGCCCTGGCATTGGGGTAGTTATCACACATCAGTCCACTTCTACACTAATAATCTCTCAAAACAACATGGCCTAATTAACAATTGGAAAGGATCACAGGCTTATACCTGTGAAATACTTGGAAGACTACTAGTCCACCTAGGTCAAAGCATACTAGAGGCTATTCTTAATGTTTTACATCATAAATGAACACTCTCATGCTCAGGAACATTGTCTGACACTGTTACATTTCCTAGTATAAATACAGTCTTACAGATTTGAAAGGCTCTAAATGCTAAATTGCTCATCAAGAATGCTCATCAAAAGGAGCTCTATCCTGCTTTAATACTAATAAGCACCTTATTTGGCAACTGTGACTAAAAGAGAATAGATGCTGCACATGAGATCATGAACTTTTTCCTTTCAGTGTGTAATAAGCATGGACAGAACGTGCCGAACAGACTGAAGTTTTTGACATATTTAGCAGAAGATCATGCATTTGTTTTACAAAGCTAAACAAATTTAATTATAAGTAAGGTGAGAAGCTGCTCATTGTAATACAGCTCTAGATAAATCCAAAAGCCAAACATGGCCAGCTGAGGCACTCTAAGGTAATGTTGAAGAGAGATGTACTAAGTTGTACCTCCATAGATGTGGTATCAGAGTAGAGACTGTTGGGGCAGGACAATCTTGAACTTAGCACAGTTCTATAGAAGTCTATCTAATAGCACTTTGCCTCTATACATCTTGACTATCCACACCTATAATATCCACATAAATGGAGGAAAAGGCTCAATCTAAATGTGGTTTAGTGGGCTGGTGAAGAAGAATGTGTTCTCCATCTGGCATTTTGGAGGAAGCTGGGTGTTGATCTAGGTCATTAGGTAGGGAAAATAGGTTCAGGAAAGGAAACAAGGAAATGGGAATCAAAAGTGGTGGGCATGGACAGTCTTCTGTTATTTATCTCAAGGTTTCCACAGGACACAGCATTTTTACTGGGTTACAGTAGTTATGGACTTCCATGGGTATTCCATGTAGATCTACTTCTACAGCAGTCATCCATATGTGAGGGTACTAATGCACAGAATTGGTACATTGGTACTGGCTGAATTACTCATAGGCAACAGCATGGCAGCAGTATGACAACCCAATGTAGAGCTCTCTCCACTTACCTGAAGAATATGAACCTCTTTTCCAGATGCATTTGAGAAAAGATGCTGGATCCCTGCTCATATAAAATGGCTTATAATAACAAAGAAAAGACATTATCAGGGATTAACATATTCTGTTTAATATGCTTCTTTCACAGAGACACTTGAAGAGATCTTGGTCATAAGAAGGGGTTGACCTGAGGAGCTGTGCAGAGACAGGTTGGGTTGTCAGCCACTGATCATATACCTAAACAGGTTTATGAAAGGACAGAAGGATGAGACCCTGTTTAGAGCCCTCTGGAAGTGGAACAATATTCAGGAAAGATAGTAAGGGGTCAACTGTTAGTCCTAATGGTTTTGTTGAAGGAAGACAAGGTGGAGGGATGCCCCAAGAAGCATGAGAACAAGACTGTTCAGGAACCCTTCGGTTTGGAAGGGATAGATGAAGAAACTCCAAGAGCTCCTGAATCCCTCAGAGAGATATATCTGGGGAACCCTCAAAACAGCCAGGTTTAGGCTGATCATCTTGACATTGCTGAAAAAATTAAATTGACAAATAGGAGTTCACTCGCCTTTCCCCCCTCACCCCTTCCAGCCCCAATTATCCTTTTCTGGTGCATAATATTTGGTTTCTGTTTGTTTCCTGAATATTAGACTTTTTGTTATCCATACACACCCTCTTGATCCCTTTCTCTGTAACTCACTCTCAAGTTTTCAATGACTTTATGAACGTAAAAAAATGTAATTCATAAGGATTTTGTTTGTGACTTTTCATTTCAGGGAACAGCAAAGTCTGGTTAAGGTGGTAGATCTGAGTGATTGGGAGGGGATTTCAAAGCTTTATGTGGTTAGGCAAGGGTGAAGAATAAGCAAAAGGATGGGGTCAGGTAAGTTGGCAAAGAATTTTTGTGTGAGGAATGGAAAGGGAAGATGAGCAGTTTCATCTATTTGAGGGATTTTTTTTTGTTGTTTTCAACTGCTGCTGTAATGTAGCAGGCTTGGAGGACTGCAGCTATCCTGCTTGTGACTGACCTAACTGTATAATCTGAGAGTAGAAAGAATAAGCAGCATTGGCCATTGTAAAACCCTAAACTTGCTCGATGAGTTGACATTCACTTACTAACTTTCACTCAAAGAAAGCATTTATGTAGGTGCACTCATTAGCTCTGTCCCCCTCACATACACATACATGCACATTTACTTTTCATTTTCTTTCAAGAAAAAAATCCAAACATTGTTCTTTCTTCCTGTGAACTCACATAGTAGCTGAAAGACATATATGCTGGTAGTAAAGAAGTAAAACAATTTTTCATGGCTCTAAAAAACACCTTTTATAAAGAAGATAAAGTTTTTCTACTCTCCAGCAACATTTTTTGTTTTTAATAAATTGCATGTAATGGCAATTTCTTCTACTTGCCCTAAAAAAATCATTAATCTAAAGTTATCTTTGAAGATGTCCATTAAGTAGTCTATAGTAAACAGCTTATTGTCCTATTTGCACCTCCTGGAACCCCTTTTCTGTGTATCTTAATTATAACTGGTTTTAAAGCTTATTCCCAAAGCCAGGAATGGGATGAGAAATTGAATGAAGAGAAAATCTGTTTCCCAATAGTTTTACTTACTTTTCTTAAATCATGTTTTTATTTCAATGAATCATTTCTTTTCAGGAAATTTCCATGATACTGCAGTTGCTAATATTCCAGCTGTTGGCAGAAGGCTTAGGCAAAGACTCAAGAAATTAGTATAATTTGCTAAAGGTTCAAACCTTTGCTGAGCTACGTATCCTTGGGCTTTGACTTAATTTCTTTTAAAATTATTTAAGTCTACTTTCAAGTGAAAATATGTCTATATCCATACAGGATGTATGTATGTTAAATCCATAGAATGACAAACTCATATAGCTTGAAGGAGACCCCAAAGAGTAACCTGCAGCTTAAAGCAAGGCTAGTTAGAACATGCTCAAGGCCACATCCAGTTCAGTTTCAAATATCTGCAACAATGGATTCCACAGTTTTTCTAGTTCCACTGGTACGCCGTTCCTCATATGGGGTCAGAATTTCCCACATTCCAACTTATGTCTGGTATTTCTTGTCTGGTATCTCCTACCATTGTGAGAAGAGGCTGGCTTGTAGATTGCAGAGACATCTTCCTTTAAACTTCCTTAAGGCTCATAAGTTCTCTTAGCCTCTCCTCATGTGTGGTATGTTCCACACTGTTACAGAAAGTAAAACCTAATGGCTTCACTTATGCTAATAAATAAAACAGGACCAAAGAGCACTCTCTGGTCCTGAGGATAAGCTGTTGTAGCAAGGATTGTACCTGTATAACTGGAAATCAGAAAAGCAAATAAAAATTTGAGCCTAAGACTAGAAAAGAGAGTTATATACAGGGGTCTTGAGAATTTATTTCAAAAAATATTAAGCTAAATTAGTGTTAAAAAAACCCCACAAGACAAACAGTTGTGAACTAGGGATCATTTAGAAGAAATAAGACTTTAAAAAACTGTTCCTTTTTCAAAAAAATTTCTGGTCTTCAGTTATAGTGAGGTTTTTTATTTCTTTGCTTGGAGGTTTTGGGTTTTTTTCCCAGGTGCATTAAATGGTAGTCTGTTGAATACATTGCTTCATTTCTCACATTTTTAACAAATCTCTTACAAGTACTATTTTTATACTCAGAAGAAAAGATGATTTTAAAGGCCATGTTAAACCGAACCATTAATCAATACCAACTCAGAAATGTCTAATATTTAGTGCACCTGCCGCATTTTCTTTCAGGTTTTCTATAATACCTGCACTAACAAACTGATATTGGACAGGACAACATTTGCATGAAATACTGCAACTGACAAAGAAGAGGAGCTATGGTATGTACTGTACAAACATTGCAACATATACTAATCACCACAGACAATATAGAAAACCCTTTCAGTTGTAGAAATCTTTAGAGCACAACTTTCTTTACGCTCTCTTTATTTTTAATTATTTTTACTCACACTCCATAAGTTTCAATTTCTTGTTCTTTTAGTTCTTCATGTGCTGTCTGCTTTGTCATATAGACTCTATATAAAGTTACTAAATTTGGTAGCAGATATATTTCGCCTTCAGATTTATTCTATATTTCAGTAATAAGGAATAACTCTTCTCTCCATTTTGGGGAAATTTTAAAGGAAAGGGGTTACTGTAAAATATTGTAATAGGTTCTTAAATCTTTCATATTTTTAATTACATTGAAGTAGCTAAGCTATATATGCAGAAATCTTACACTTGTTTTTAAGAATACTAAGTTTTTGTATTAATACTGTGATCATGTCCTCACAAGACAATTTACTTCGTGTTAAGCTTTTCCATGAAACACATTCTTTCCTGTTACTAGCAACAGATTTGCATCTAGCTGATTTTGAAAAAATACAAAAATGCTTCCACGACTATAATACTGTCAGCTTCCCAGTCACTTCAAGCAATTAATTCTGAGAACTTTTTGACAATATTTATCTGAAGTTAATCCTTTCTATTTTTCTCTGTAATAGCAATTCCTTTATTTTTATGTTGTGTTTTGAGGCATGCTTTCCAATGTAGGAATGCCAGGCAACTTGATTTACTGCCTTCTATGCAGGCTTTTTTATTTTTTTCTATTCATAAGATTTGTATGCCAGTGTCAAGAGAATAACCCCAAGTTGGTTTTCTTCTTCAGAAACTTACCAATCTGTCTACAAATGTAGTGTTTTGGAACTGGAGAAATTGTACCTTGTGAAGTGCTGTTTTGAAAATATGTTAGACACTAGTTGTCAAGAGATATAAAACTAGATTTAGACAAAACTCATCCAGAACAGTTTTTAAAATTAATATCCTTAACTAGCAATTTTTTCTATAACTGTTAGTTACACCTGCTTTTTGTGCCCAAAAAACCTAGCTGTCTTCCAGTTTTGAGACTTGGCCTACTAAGACCAGGAGAACAGAATTTATTTTTTAAATGAGGCAAATAGTTTTTCCTCTAGAGATAAAATCAAGGGCCTAGTTGGATTTTGATTTAATTCTTAAAAATTACGTTTTAGGCAAAATAATTGAATTATTGCATCCCATATGTTTTGTCAAAATCTACTAGCACAGAAATATGCATCTTTGCAGATTTCAGGTGCCATTAGCAAGACTCATCACCATTAATCAACAGCTAAACCCCACTGTTCTTGTGTACAACACGTAAAATGCACAGTCCTCAATCACACAATCCTAATTCACACAATCTCAATCAAGTATTTACACCTGTTTAGTGCAAAATCTATGCTTTCCTAAAATAGAGGCCTAAAAAGAACCAAGCCTCAAGTTTAATTGGGAACAGTTATTTGCATCATAGTTTCTTTTTGAAGGACAGGATCCTAGTTTAAAACTCCTTTGTTGTCCAGTGTCTGTGGCAGTTTTCTCTCCCATCAAACTTCTTCCTTTATTTTATACATAACTGATACTTGAGCAAATATCAAGTTATGTTTAAATGAAAGAATTGATATGGAATATTTATAATTTATTGTCTTATTTAAATTGAAGGATTTATGAACTTTTGAACATAATATGGTGGTTTTTTACCTCTGTCTTTAGTTTCTAATTTCCATAATTCTTGAATGTCAGGTAGAAGTAAATCTTATTCAAAATTTATTTGTGCTTCACTTCAGCGACTTGGGGTAGCTCTACGTGTGATTTCACAGTTTTTCAAGCAAAATGTTAATTCCCTCAAAACGCAGGAATACTCTTGCCACCTGCAGCAGGAAAAAAAGAACATCACTATCCTGTCCTCAAAAAGGCTTACTTCTTAGACTTATTTTTCAGGTTGTTTATTAGATAACATTGCTCAAATTGTTTTGAAGCCAGGAGTCTTGTATTCCTATGAGAGAGTGTTTGTGAGAGATTTCAAGAGTTTTTGAAGCAATTGTGTTAGGAAAAGTGGTAATGGTGCATGTCTTTGTGAACACTTAAAAGCGCTGACACATTGCTTTCATTACCGAATGTGTAATTTAAGACCTAATGGAAATATCAGACTTTCTGTTGCTGTATCTGTCAATGTGTCAGCTCCAGAAGCAGTCATGCCTTACTTTCCCTGCACTGCAGAAGTACAATTTGAACTTGTGGTTACAGGTGGGTGAATGCTACCTCTAAATCCCATCATTCTGACTCACACATGGTATTCAAGCTCACAGCTTTGAAATACAAGCAATCTAAGCTGTTGGACTTAAATTCTTTGCAACCTAATGCCTTTGGGTGTGAGGTCTAGGCAATAAAAAAGTAGATTTTCTGCCTTTGAATTCTGCACGAGTGGACATTTCTGTGCCAAACAAACCAAACCCATTGGAAATAACATACTTTTGATGTGATCCAAATGCTTGAAGAAAATCCTCTTTCGTCACTAAGAATTATTAACAGAATTGAGCTTAAATTACAACCTGTTCTTTAAAATATAGACATTTAAGACATGTAATTGTACTAATTTTTTTTCTTGCTTTTCTTTTTTCCTAAATATTGCTATGCATATCCAACCGAGAATGTGAAACTATGCAGGTGGCATAACATCACAAATATTCACAATTAATTGTTTCAAACTGTGTTTCTAAAAAGAATACAAAGGTACTGAAAGGAATATACAGGGTACAGCTTTATTATAAAAAGCACAGTGAACATTATTAATTAGAAAATAATAAGAGAAATTAATTTCTTAGGAAAAAATTATGTGTGTTTTTAATTTTTCTACCATGAGCTGTCTAAAATGGGTCAGAAAACTATTGGCACAGTCTATTTTATATGTTGTTTAGCTGCAATTTCATTAGCTTAAGACAGATCTTCTCTCCATAGAGAAAAGGAGACATTTGGGGATGAGACACTGCATTGAGGAAGTTGAGGAGCTCTGAAACATTTCCTGTTCCCTGGCATCACCAGAGGAGCAGGTTCTGATAACATGCTGACTGCAAAATCCCTGTGTCCATTAAGGGGTGTTCCAGTGCTGGACTGCATTAGGTAGTGCAACACCAGCAGTTTGAAGAAGGTAGTCCGTCTCTACACAGCACTACTGAAAATCCTCAGGAATAAGGGGACCAGTTCCAGCTTTCACAGCGCAAGAGAGACACGGACTCAGTAGAGTCCAGTTAAGGGCCAAAAATACTATGAAGAGATAGGGACATCTCTCATACAAAGAGCTCTTGAGAGAGATGGGGATATTTAGCCTGGAGGAAATAAGGCTTTAAGGGATCTTATTGATGTGTGTAACTACCTGATGAGAAGGAATAATCAAGACACAGACATAATCTTCTCAGTACTACAGTGATTCAGGACAGCAGTTAATGGGCACAAATTGTGTTTGAACACTGGAACATGTTGCTCAATGAGTCTGTGGAGTTTCCACCCTTGGAGATATTAAAATCCCAACTGGACACCATTCTGGGCAGCCTGCTATAAGTGTCCCTTCTCTGAGCAGTGAAAATATACTAATATATATATACATATATATATATTTTTAAAGACCTATAAGCCAGGTCTAGGGAATGAAAGGTATGAAACATTTGTTTTTCATTGCATACTATTTCCTTCTAAAGTAACTTACTGTGAACTCATAGTAATTTTTAATATCATTTTTTATATCTTTGCTCTCCTGATTCAGTGGCTCAGTCACCTATTGATTTTCACTGCTAAGGGCACTGACAAGACAGTAAAACTAGCTGTTTGATCAATGAATGCTGCTGAATTCTACCCACTCATTTCCCCCAACAAAAATTAATCTGGGATAGTCACAGTCTTTAAGTTAAGTGGTTGATACCAAGTTCACTGGGAAATGATTGAAGTAAACAAAATTAAATTGGACGCATATTGTCTGTTGGTTGAAAGATATCACAGAATATGTCACAGAATATCTTAAAGTCGAGAAATTATGAAATCCTATATTTGTTTAGAGAATGCTGTCCTCAATGAAAATTGGGACATCAACTAGAAGTTACCAAATCATACATATTCAGAAAGTAGTAAGCATGAAAACTAAAGTATTTGTTCTCATTTTTTTTCTAAGCATCACATACATCTGTTTAAATAAGGGAAATTAAAAAACAAACAAAAAAAACCAAACACCAAAAATCAGAGGCTGTATTACCATTTTCCAATCAAGGAAATGCAAATTCCTGAAATAGCATAATGAACCATGGGAAATAGCTGTTGAGCAAAGCCAAATTTCAGTACATTTAAAACACATTTTGGATAAAAATTGTTTTAAATAGCAGCAATTATTTTTGTTCCTGAGTAATTTGTTATCTCAATAAACACTCTAGAGTGCTCATTTATTTCTGCAAATGTAGATACAATGGGATATGCGACAATTTTATTGTTTTCAGAAGTCAAATGTATTTACCAATATGTATATGAGAATGTCAACAGTGCTTGTAAAGGTCAAGTGGGAAGATATTTAAGCTACATAAGTTTTTTAATATGTAAAGACCTTTTAAAATCCTTTCACCAATAAATCCCATCTGTTTTTGAGTCCTGTGTTTTCAACTAAGTGAGCACATCAGGTTGAACAGATTTGCATACTACATAGCATCCCCAAAATGTATATACCCTATCCAATCTACAGTTTGATCTTTGATTAGAGCCTTAAGTCCAGATTCAATCAATCTAATGTTATCTAGATTAAATTAGTTGAATTAGATTAGATTAGAAAACATTTTATGATTCTATGATTTGCCAAAACAATTAGTCATCTGACCTAATTTTATTTCCAAAGAATAACTTTTTCCACCACAAGACATGTACCAGAAAAAAGGTAAAATGGAGTGCTTGCTAAGGTGCCAACACATAGATCTTTATCACAGAATCCTGTAGGTATATAGAGCAGCTAGCCCAGAGTAACTGATGAGTTTTCATACAACTACACTTTAGTGAGAGGAGGCCAGGATTAACCATACAAGTTTAAGTGTATGCTTACTATTTTTCATACCACAATGATTCTTTAAAAGTGGCACTGATATTTCACATATCAAAATATTGGATATTTTAACATATAAGAATGTCTCTCACATTTTCTTTGTATGATTTTGTAAATAGAAGTATTTTGGATGTTGCAGCACATACACAAGTCTGACAGGTTCAGGCACATGTGACAGTCAGCCTGATGTGTTCTGGCAATAGTAGACTTTACTAGGCATGTTGTTTGCAGTTGCTCCACGTAAGGGCTGGTTACCCAGGGCTTTTGGACTTCTAACAGCGTGTTTATAACAGCTGCTCTGCTGGAACTCTGAATGTCTGAAAATCCCAGGAAAACAGGTAGAAGTATTTTCTCTCTTTTGGGATATAGTTTCTGCATATAAGAAAATGATATGTGATCTGGACTTATCAGAATTTTAGTTTACTTTTGGTGCTGGTGGTGTCTTTGGGCTTCATGTAGCATTGTAATTTCCTTCAGGGCTTATACATAAGCATTACATATTAGCACAGACTAGTGATATAAAAAGCTTGGGCTAGGGCAACTGAGATGCTGCAAAGTAGGTGCAATATCAACAATTCTATGGAAAAAGAACTTTTAAATTTAAATTAGTTTATTTCATCTTCCATTTCTTTCCTTTCTGTTTAAACATAGTATATTTACTCAAATAGACTACAGCCAGAGGAAAAAAATATTCATTTTCTTGACTGAAAAGAAGGCAGGTCTTGGCATATGACATGATAATAAGCCAAAACATCTGGCCTCAAAATTGTTGTGTGTAGTCAGTTATCACTGAAGAGTGTCTACACAGCTAGGGAGGACTTTATTAGACAGTAATGAGGTTGTGAATAATTGGACGCTAGCTACTGGATGCAGGCAAGTAAATATTTATAAAAGTGTAAAGAGGTGATCCACACTTCCATGAGTGCACTCACCCATTAAATCAGTATTAAATGTAAGTTAAATTTTCCCAGAATAATATCTTCTATAACTTTTACTGCTAGTATTTCTACTTGTACTAGCAGTACAATAAATTCGTTCACTATTTCTAGAACAGACAATAGCAGTATTAACTCACAACTGATGATAAATCAGAGAGTTTCTCCCATGGCCAGAATATTTTCAGAATATTTTCTCTTCAGGAATGTGTGCAGTGATCCTCCTCCTCCTCTACATTTAGCATTTCTCCAAATTCCTGACGTCATAATCTCAAACTTCAGTATCTTTAAAGACATCTTCCTTTATACACATTCTATTCTTGAGACAATTACCTCTAAGTTAAAAGTATAATTTCTTGGGAGCAACAAATCAGATTTTAGACTCCCTTTATCCAGTTAAATATCTCAACCGCCCATAAGATATAGCAACATACTTTATACAAGTGCTTCTCTCCCCCTACTCCACTGCCCCACCCTGATCATTAGGAATAATAAATACTGCATTTTTCTGCTGGATTGTTGCAGACTTGAAAAGAGAATTGGCTCATTCACAGCCCATCAGTTACTGAACCTCCTCCCAACAGGAATCTGAACTTGCAGAAATTCTCTTCCCAAAAGACCAGTATATATCCAGGGCCTTTCTGCTACATTTGACAATAAAATATCACTTAACGCTTTTTGTATGTGTGTAGGAGGAAGTCAAAGATGATATTTGTTTTCCTGTATTTTTCTGAACATGTTTAAAAGGCTGGTCACCTCAGGATGTCAAGAAAATGGACATCTGATTTCCAGAGGAGAGTAATTGTTAACAGTCCCTACAATGTTGAAACAAAAAAAGCCACAAAAAAAATTATGTTTTCTTACCTCATCAAGGGAAAGAAAACTCACAAAAGGCAATTCAAAACCTTTGTCTAGCACTACAGCACTAATGGAATTAAGACTATTTCTACTTGCCATACTAAGTTAAATCTCTTCCAGTAAGAAATATGTAAGAATAAATTTTAGATGACCAGCTGTCTAAAACATATAATACCTCTTAATTCTCTTGACACATCTGTATCGATTCACAAATAAACAACATATTCATAGAACAGGCTTCCAATTCTCCTTCATTAGCTCCTCATCCTTCGAAAAGCATTCACATACATTCACAAAAAAAAATAGAAACAAAAAACCAAACCCCTTGTATTGAGTTTCATGGCCAGGTTTGCAAGACCGAGCCAGTCAGAGATAACATATTTAAGAAGGTGTCTCGGCTTGAGACAATTTGGAGGAGCGGAGACCTCAGACAGATGTCTCTTCCCTTGAATTCATCATCATCATCATCATGGCTAGGCTTTGCGAACGAAGATTTGAATTCAATACCCCTGGTTTCTCCCATACAGAGAGAGAGGCCAAATACACCCGGATGTAAGAGTAAAAAAGTAACTCTTTATCAAGAAGAATGCTGACAATACTGACAAAACTGGGTTAAACCAACCGATGAGGAGAAGATTCCCAAGCTCTGCCCACCGGACCAAATTGAGATGGTGCACGTCCCCCCCCGCCACTCAGAAAAAACACTTGTGGCCACAGGACAGAGGCAAGATGGACCACCCTTCCATCTGGTTCGCTTCCCCCAGAAAACCTGGCAGGAACAGCTGGAGAGTCAGTGCTGACAGAAAATGCTGCATAGCTGGAATTTGATACCAGGCAGATGCCTGTGTGGCACTGGAGTGAGGCTGCAGTGCTGGTGCAGGCAGTCAGAGCAGGGCTGCGGACGCCCCAGGCCACTGGAAGGACTCACAAGACACCCAGTGACAACATCACTGTTGTATCCAGTGATGAGTCTTGGTGGTTGCAATTTTGATTTTTATTGGTCGATTTTTTTGTTTGGTTGGTTTTGGTGGGTTTTGGGTTTGGTTCTTTTTTCTTTTTTTTTTTTTTATTGGACAGGTTGTAGCCCTATCTAACTGATGATCACAGTCCACATCCACCAAGGTGGTGGTGGAAGCCCTAGGTGGTGAGGGAACCTCCAAAACTCAGTTACATACACTCAGGTTCAGGTGGGAACACCTCCAGTACCTTCCCTGGGACAGGGAGTTTTGCACTGGGTGATGTAATACTATGGGTCACAGGATACTCTGGGAGTCTTTAACACTTTCTGATATGTTGCAGCTGTCTTTTACATCACTGCAGCTGAGTTCATCTCAGCCCATTATGGCCCATCAACAAGAGATGAATACCTTCAGCCTGGGCATGAATGTTCCGGGGAGTTATCACAGCTGAGTCATCTGTGTAAGAATAAATTTGTAGCCTGAGGTGTCAGATGTGCGTGCCTTCAGCACCTGGCCTGAGTGGCTGCTCTGCACATTGTCAGCAAAGCACACTGCTGATTGAGCCATGAGCACCAACAGTCCAGTCTCTTACTCTTACAGCACCTGGGTGGTCACGGATAACTAGAAGGGTGTTGATGACACACCGATGTTTTGGGTACTGTTCAGCAGAGCTGGCATGGCATCAGCACGATCTCTCCAAAATCCCCCATCTCATCATTTGGCTGTGAGTGGGCAAGATCCTGGGAGGGGACACAACCAGGGCAGTGACCCAAAATAACTAAAGGGATATTCCATACCTCATCTCACATATAAAAGTTAGCTTTTATAGAAGAGGAGGAAGGGGGGACATTCATTATTTATGGAGTTTGCCTTCTGGAGCAACCACTACATGTGATGAAGCCCTGCTTCCCAGGAAGTGGTCAAACTATCCTTGCTGATGGGAAGTAGAGAATAAACCTATTTTTTTTTAACTCTTTGCTTGTGCATGCACAAACTTTCGCTTCAGTAAACTGCCATATCTAAACCTACAAGTAATTTTCCATCTTAGTTTCTCACCCTGTCCAGCTGTGAAAGGGGAGCAATAGAATGGCTTAGTGGGCACCTGGAATCCAGCCAAGGTCAACCTACCACACCCCCAAACAATTTTCAGAGCTGTTTTCAATCTTTGTATGTGAAAACTGTAAGTTAATATTATTCAACTACGTTAATTAGTTTATAATACATACAGAAATATTTTGCCTAGTAAATATGTGTTCTTACAACTGACTTGTCCCTAAAGACAGCATTCTCTACACTATATATAACTATTTCTGGTAAGTTTTTCATGTTTCTTTTTGGCTCATAGTAAAAAGACAAATTAATTTTTGTATAGGATTTCTCTATCTTAATTTTTGTTTGGGGACACAATTTGTGGTGAAGACATCTGAATTTTGGTACCTATGTATAAGAGTGTAAAAACCAGGTAATTTAAAGCTTCCACTACAGTCAGAGTGCGTAGGGAATACATGAGCAGAACGTAGAGATAAGTTTAGAATTATTTGAGATAGCAAGAACTATCCCAGTCAGCTTCCAGCTGTGGTTCCAATACAGCACAATTTGCCTGTAAACCTTTAGTCATGTCTGAAAACCTCATGTGGATGTCTTAGGTATAATAGAATGTCTTAAATGATGCTCTACATCTACACTGAGGCAACTGAATGCTGCCCTCAGAGACTTGCCAATTGGATCAGCTCCTGAGTTCCATTAACTTTGATGACTCTATCTATTTTTGTCTAGAGGAGACTTGGACATTAAAGAAGGGGGATTCAGTTGCTTTGCTTGCCACTTCAGGCACCTGATTTCTGCTCTGGAAGAACAGAAGTCTCCCATAAGTTTGTTATTCTTTCTGGTAGCTCTGTGCAGATGCCTTGGACACCACAGGACATCTCAAATGGTAGGGTTTTCAAACTAAGTTTAGCCAAATAAATTAAGGCCCTGGTGCACGTACAGACCCTTTCACAGGCAGTTCTGAATTCAGTCTAGCTATGTTACATGTATGATAACTTCAAGTACTCTCTTACAGGTCAGTATCGAAGTGAACAGTTTGTCCACAGATGCATTGTAGGCACATCTCAGCAATGATTTCTGGACAATTGGTTTGGTTTATCGCTGACCTTAACAAGCATTTGTCTAAAAGAAATCGATTAAATCTTCTTTTAGTTTATGTACACCTTCTTTGCCTGTGGATGGCAGGAATTCCAATATATCATGAAGGTGCTGCTAAGGCTTTTTTTCCTCTACCATTTAATCTCTGATTTTGTTTGTTTGTTTGTTTTCTGCTATTTCTTTGTTTACTTTTACATATTGCTTAAACGGCATTTTTCTTTCAGTAGAAAGTACCTCAGAATTCAATCATTAACAAAAAGGGAATCACACAGGACAAAAGACCCCAAACAATTTATTGTTGATATTGTTTTGATATTTTTGATTTGTTTTTTATATGCTACCCCCAGCCTTTTTTTTTTTTCTGTTTTTCTTTTTTTTTTTTTGGGAGGGGGGTTGTGTTTTACATGGACTGCTGGTGCTATAAACTGGGCATTATTCAGTCAGGTAGCTTTGTGTGTGTTGGGACTGAAAAAGGCTGCTGTGCTTCACACAGAAGTCCTATTGTTTGCTATAAGCTCCAAACATTTGGTGTTTAATAATAAGACTTTGCAGGCTTTTCCTCAGCTTCACAGTCCAACAGATAGCTCCTTCTTACTTCCCATTACCTTCATTAATTTTATTAATGGTTAGACAGAAAAGAAAGCAAATTTGCCTTTGTGCACTTCAGTTTACTTCTGCTCAACATGAAGATGAGCAGGTGACTTTTGCAGATGATAAAGCTATATTGGAAGATACTTCCCCTCCAAGGTACTGGCTTGTTTTTTCAGAACTTTATCCTCTGTTAGTTCACAAAAAGCTGTAGGTTGGCATCACTATCATTTATAGATGCCGTGAACATAATTATAAATTATAGTCCTCAGTGGCTGAACTCAAAACAAATGACAAGACACTCTATCTGTTCATAAGTAAACGTTTCCTTTTCTGTCCCATTAGGTAGTTTTCAGAGGTCTGTTCATTTTAGGTACATATGTCCATAGTGATTCTTGCCAGCTGTCATTCTCCTTCTTCTGTTTGATCTCATGATAATGTACCCATGTCGTCACCTGGCTGTACAGAGTAGCTATTTCTTTGATTTTTCCTTAGTTTTGATTGTTTCCTTTCATCAGCTGTGCAACCACTATTCTACCATCTTTCTGTCATTTCTTAGCAGTCGTGCTTTCCTCCATTCTTTTAGGATGAAAACTGCCTTTTTAACAACTATTTTGACCTGAGCTGCTTTGCTGATAATGTCCTTGTTGTGATCTAATGCCAAACCCTTTTGGTTCATATTTGTTATATTTTTGCCATACCTTTAAAGATGGTCCTATTGAAAAAAATGTAAAAATGTTGTTAGTATCCACTTCATCTGCTTGGGTCAGCAGGTCCCTGTCAATCAGGGTTGACTAATAACTTTTTTTCTATTGCAGCTTACTCGTTCCTGATAGTCACCAAAGAAGTAAAGAGCAGTCTAGATCTGTATTCCAAGATAACAAAAATGAAATCAAGTTCAGTATGTGAACAGTCTTTTACTAAGTGAAGCTCCTCTCTGTAATTTAGATATGAATCTTCCTTAGGCCCTTTAACTTGATCCTACTGAAATTAATGGGAAAATGATCATGAAGTGGCTCAAAGACATGTTGTATACAAATGCCTTCTTACAAATGCCAAAAATGAACATGTGCACAAGGACATAGATATGCACATTAAATCTAAACTTTCACAGCTGAATGTTAATGTTTATATATGTAAAAGAAATGAGTCTGTTGCATGAGTGCAAAATGACAATTGTCAAACCTAGAAATATTTCAGAAGGATTTCTCTAGATTTTTAGTATCTGCAGATAAAAATGCTTATTTGATTCTTTTTTATTATTATTATTTACTGATTTAGTGTATCTTAATACCAGAAATATTAATATGACATATTTCAATAATAAGATGGCATTGTTTCATCATGCTCTAAGACATGATGAGAAGGGAACAAGGCCAATCAACCCCTTGTGGTCAAAGCTGGAACCAGGACATGATTTATCCCTAGAGAAGACAGAACTTTTTATAATATATGCATTTTCCACAAGGCCATCTTTCTGTAAAAATCTCAGAAAAATGAGAATCAACATCTTCCATAAGTGGAAGTTAGTGCTTAGAACATTTGTTCAGCAAGTGGGATCCTTAGTTTTACCTACTTCCTCCACAGATTCAGCAATGAATCCCCAAATCATGCATCCTCAGCAAAAGACATATTCTCCCTGCTATAGTCCCTCTGTCTTCCATGAGAGTATTGGCCACAGATATAGAAATGAAAGGAAATATTTAAGGTCAAAGAATGTTCAATGAAATAAAAATACACTGAAGTCTCAAATACTCATTCTATGTATGCAACAACTTTCGCAAAAGCATTCAGTCAAGGACAGTCCTTATTGTTGCACTAAAGGAAAAAGTGTAACACATGCTCCTTGACATACAATTAATCCTCACTCTTCTGTCAGCCTTTACATCTGCCAACAAAAGGGCAACAAAAAGCAGAATGAGTACCATAGAACTGTATAATCATTAAGACTGCAAAGGACCTCCAAGATCATCAAGTCCAACCTTTGACCATACACCACCATGCCAACAAAACCGTAGCACTAAGTGCCACGTCCCGTGGCTTCTTGAACACTTCCATGATGGTGACTCTACAGCCTCCCTGGGCGGTCTGTTTCAATGCTTAACCACCCTTTCAGTGAAGAAATTCTTCCTGATGTCCAACCTGATTCTCTCCTGGCAGAGCTTGAGACCATTTCCTCTTATCCTATCCCAAGTTGCCTGGGAGAAGAGGCCGACCCCCACCTGGCTACACCCTCCTTTCAGGTAGTTGTAAAGAGCAATGAGGTGTTCCTTGAGCCTCCTTTTCTCTGGACTAAACAACCCCAGCTCCCTCCGCTGCTCCTCATGCTCCACCAGTGCCTAGTACAGGAGGACGATCATTGCCCTAGTCCTGATGGTCACATTACTTATTATAATATTACATTTTTAATAAGAAATTATACTAAATACAAAATTACTTAAAAATACTATTTGTCCAAGCTAATATCTTTTCCCTTTTTTTTACGGCCCAGTTTCTGTTTAGAGATCTGTTTCAACATGATTTTTTTCCCTGAAACAATCCTTTCAAAGCATCAGAACAAGTTGATCGCAATTTAAAAATATAATGAAAATGTTTACAGCTGCAGTAACCCAAGGAAGATGCTGACTAATGAGTAGCAGATAAAATCTTTGACAGTTTCAGAATTAATGTCCTTGTTTATATAATAAACATACCAAAAGTTAATAATTTTTCACTGTCTACACTAGGTATTAAAATTCTCTGACGATTCTTCCTAATCTTAAAGTTTGAAGCAAGATTAAAAAATTTCCATTTTCGGGAGAATTAATGTAACAAAAAATAGAGATATGTCTTGGCAGTGTAAAAACAATAGCAAAATTTGTGTCCTTGTTTTCTAAGGCTTTAAATAAATGGAGTTCTCACAAGGCAATGAGTTAGACCTTGTCCCCAATCAAGTGCATGAAATACTGTGCTAAATTAAATAAACGTACTTATTAACAAAAAAAAATATTTTCTGTAATATCCCATACTTCGTTGAAAATTGTACTTTGGTTCTGTTCACTGTGTTGAAGATTTAAAAACCTCTGTAACGATTAAGAGGATTAAATTTTCTGTCTAGTTAGGAACCTTTCAAACAAGATGAGTCATCTTACATGTCAGTCTCCTTCCTAATTTTTGTAGGTCTGCCATAGTTTCAAGGTGCAACACTTTAGGTAAAGCTCTTATGAAGTGTTAGTGAGCAAAACTGTGAAAGAACACAGACATTCTCATTCATCATCTCTCAGTTTGATTTGTAATTTATTTTACTTGTATAAAATCATTATAAGTGAAAAATGAACTTGTGTATGGAGAGAATACCATAATAAAAGGCTCCTGAATCTTCTGCCTTCTGCTGCTCTTCAGAAGAGGGGCTACACCCTCCCTTTTCTTTCTTTCTTTCTTTTTTTCTTTCTTTCTTTCTTTCTCTCTCTCTTTCTCTCTTTCTTTCTCTCTTTCTTTCCCTCTTTTTCTCTCTCTTTCTCTCTCTCTCTCTTTTACTCTTTCCTCACTTCCTTCTTTCCTTCTATTTTTTCTTGTTTGTTTTCTGCTTTGATTAGGATGTCTGGTTCTGGTGTCAGGAAAATATCTCTGTTGATAGACATATCTCTTTTTCTTCTTCCTTCATCATTCAGCCACTTTCCAATTCCTAGAATATGGGAGTGCAACAAGGATAGAACTAGTTTTCACCGCAGTTAATGCAACAACACTGCACATGATGCTCTTACCAAAAGAAATGGAGAAGCCACTGCCAGGGGAAACACTATTTGAGAAGGAAGGGAAATATCAGCGAGTGTTCTACCTTTAGCAGTGGAATAAGGCCTTTATCTTGTTCAGGAGGAAAAAGGAGGTCATCAAATTGATAGCCTACCATATAGATGTATTTTCTTCCCACCTTTGAGATGTTGGGATTTAATTTTGTCTGGAAAGCTATGAAGTCCTCAGTTGTGTTTGAGTACTCTCTTTAAATCTCCCACTTTACATCTACTTCTGCTATCGCTAAAGTCTGTAACAGTGGTAGGTAAAAATCTCAATCATTGAGGGGGACCCTCCCTACATTAGGGATCTGTGTGGATGTTATCTTGAACTCCTGTGACAGCACCACACCACTGGTAAGAGCAGACTGCATGAGGGTTTTATATTTGCACAGTTTAGACTGATCTCTTTCGTTTTGGGCAGGGTGGGCAGATTATGCCACAGTGCCCTGTAGCAGTGGCACTGCTGAAGTAATGCAGTTTGAAGGTGATAACATGAGTGATTCTGTAAGAAAGTGTTTTACAATAGTCAAACCAAATACACAGTTGATAGCAATAAGAAAATCAAAGCCTGAAATGTAGTACTGGGAAGGGATATTTCTGTGCAAGGTGTTAATTCGAATGTATGTGCAAAGCTTACTATTATTGCATCATAAGAATGAAGGCAATCCTGGGTCTAACATGTGGGGTCATAGTGGTGATGAACTTCATATGTAAGTGAGAAGAAACTCACTGCCTTGGGAATGTGAGTTTATAATCCAATGTCTAGGCTACAGTTACTTTCAAAGAAGATTGATTTCTTTCTGATTCTATCTAAAACAACGTGAAAAGGAGAAGGTGAAAATAAGAACTGATTAGTTAACCTTTTACCCTGAACATAAATCCCTTAAGAATGCAAAGAACATCCACAAAGATCTCCAGTAATAAGGCATGAGAATTTTACTTGTTATAATATATCTCATCAGGAATGAAAGCAATCCACACAGTTAACTGCAAAACTAAGGAAATCTAATCACTAGCTGAACTGCTTAGCAAATGGTCCATTTTAAGTGGTTCAATTCACAAGTCACTTAGGGATGACAACACAGTAGCAAGTGCAGGAGGGATTGGGTAGTCAAATCAGGAGAAAAATGATCAGTGGAACTTAATGGAGGCAAACCAATACAATCATGAATCCTTAGCAAATGGACCTTAAATGCAACAGCATCTGCATGGTAAAATATATTTTGAGAAGCCTCATGCATAGTAACCTCACTGTTTCCCTATCAAGATGCAATGTTTATTTGGTTTTACATTCTGGCTCTGACTTTCTACGGCATCAGAAAAGTCACTCTAACAAATGTCAGTGAAGTTGGGGCTTCTAAATTTCTTGAACACTTTGAAAAGGATGTACTCAGAACATTCAGAGGTATTTCCAAAAGTGATGTAAGAATATTGTCTGGTTAAGTTACGATTTGTGATGGAGTTAATTTTCTTCTTATTAGCTTGGATTTGTGATGAAAATGATATTGGTAACACAGGGATTTTTTATTTATTGCTGAACAGTGCTTACAATGTGTATTGGGTTTGCTTGGCCAGGTTTTAGTATAGGGAGGCTACAGGGGTTGCTTTTGTGAGAAGCTGCTTATAAGCTTCACTGTGTTTGACAGAGCCAATGCCAGCTGACTTTCAGATAGACCCACCACTGGCCAAGGCTGAGCCTAAGGTGGTAGCTCCTCTGGGACAACATAATTGGATCGACAGGAAGCTGAACATGAGC
>VZRE01004774.1:1704245-1731639 GCA_013396775.1 Cephalopterus ornatus | reverse complement strand
CCTGCCTGTTCAAGAACAGACGTATTGTGTTATCATGGAAGCAATTGATGCGTATCACAGTAACTCTTCAGTGATCCTAAAAGTAATCCCATTTTCCCTAAAACTGAGTATTACACACATTAAAAACTTTAGACTCATAAATGTAATAACTTCTTTAATTTTCACTGTACTCTACGACTTTTGTATGCTAGACCAACACATAAACACCTCTCAATATAAAAAGTAAGATTTAAAACTCCAAAACCTGTTAATGACAGTAAATGAAGCATATGTTTAGCTTTAAAAAAAGATTACTCTGCTAGAATTACCTTGCTGGAATACATGAAGTAAAAACATAAGAAAGAAGTGGATTTTTGACATTTCATATTTTGTTGAATACCATTACTGCACAGGCAATCACTGTCTCTTACATATAAATTAACAACCTACCATCTGTCAAGTGTTCAGATAATCACAGGGTTTAATGCACAATATGGTTATTAGAATGTGACCTGACAAAAGGAAAAGAACACAACCTAATTTGGACTATGAAATCTATGATCTCACTTGCAAATGACAGTTTGACAAGCCATTATTCTACATTTTGGCTTCTATAGTAAAAGCAATTTTACGCACATGTAATTCTATTAGTCATACAGACAACTGCCTGTGCAAGATTACTTCAAACTCTAACATTTGCTTGGTCATTCAGGATTTTGAACTTAGGTAAATATTTGCACCATGAACAGAAATTTAATGATCTGCATACACACACACACCTAAGAATAAAACACGAGTCACTATGCAAAATAATCCTCTGTGATGCTGCCATTAACTGTAACCACAGACTTTCTTCAAGGAATCACATAAAAAGTCATTAAGCCCATTAATTACTTATATATCAACTCACACTGGCTGTTGCAGAAGTAGAGTGTTGGGGACAGCTCTGAACAGACTCTGTTTCACATGCAATGGTGTCATCTCCTAGTAAGTACCGTTACTTTTATTCACAATGTTCTTTACACATTATCTTTATGGTTTATTCCACACCCAATAGCTTGTTTTTGCCAAGGTAAACATTACTGACAGTTGTCTCTACTCAAGACCACTAAAAATATCCTATTAGCCTCCACTAACAGAAAAGAACTGGGCAAATCTCATGTGCCCATGGTTGCCACATTTTTCAGTGGCTCAACTCTGCATTTTTAATGATCCAAGAAAATACATTTCCAAAGGACATACTCAAATGATCACTTCAAAGTATAAAATACATGCTTGGGAAAGGTGAGATTATGTCTTCAGAAACAAACAAACAAAACACTGTAAGAAAGTGACACAAGGAAAACAAAGCACAACAATAACAACAAAAGTTCAACACGGTTTTACTACCTGTAGAAATGAAGTTTCCATTCAACAGATTTTTCAAGCTTTAGTTACACTACACAAGGACCTGCCTCAATAATAAACCATCGTGATCTTGCCTTCTCGCCAGAAGGCAAGAAAATTCAGATCATGGTTTATGCAAGGCATGTCAGCATTTCAAAGCTTTGAACGCTTCTTACAGCTATACAAAACAGCTCTTAACAGCCAGAGCTCTGCTAGTCTGATCACTGCTTTCTACCAAAAGGGAAATAACTAAAAACAAGGAGAAACCACAAGGAAGGAACATTTAGATTACTTTGTTCGGATTCAGTTTTACATGTAGTAAAAGCTTTTCCCTATTAAATGCCAGAAAATACCAGTTATATAAGATAAACATCAAAAAGTTCCATTTTCCGAAGCACCTGAGTGACCTACATGAGCCTGATCCTTCCTTTGAATGATCACACAGTCTAATTACCACAGGTCACCAAACTCTCACATGTCTAATAATGCAGACAGGGGGATTTATAAAACATGCTCAGCTGCATCATCTAAACCTGTAATTTCTTTGTGAAACTGGTTCCTCTAAACTGTCTTCCTGTGGAAGTTACTATGGGAAACGGGGGAGAGTAATCATGGCACAATCTACTCACTCTCTGGATGTCTCCAAGTGTGTAGTAAGTGTGAAGAAGTGCAGAGAAAAGCATCTTGTGTAAGAGTGCTCTACAGATGTTTACTGGGGGAATAACTACAGAGTAAGCACCAAGCAGTAAACTCAGTCTCTCTTATTGTTCACTGAGCTCGTGAGGTAAAAAAGTGTTTGCATTACTGAAAGTCAAGCTTCTCCCCAAACTGGAACTTAAGCACTTCAGTCAATTGTGTATATCAAAAAAATTTACCCTTAAATTTAGCCATTTTGAACATTATTCCTCCCTAACAACAACCAACAAAATCTAAGCAACTTCAGGCTTTACCTAGAAAACAATGCACACCAAATCTCAGATACTGAAAGTTAGAGAGTCACATGGAATTGTACTTGCCCACCTTTAGTTATTAGTGTTGGACTCTTCAGGGCAGACTTGCTTTGAGACTAACACCAAAGTCAATCTGCCATGGTGGCTGCTTCTTGCTGGCTGCTTACAGGACTGCAGGCAGATCTTCCTGACCACAGCTGTTAAATCACACCTGAAATCACACCTGATCAGCTGTTACTGCTCTCCACGACACTTCCAACAGAATGTAGGTCAGCCTTCATTAATCAGGCAAATGGTAAACCTATGGAAAAGTTTCATTTTAAAGGTTTGGTACATCATCTTTTAATTTTCTTTTTTTTTTTTTCAGAGAAAAGAATGTTTTCACAGGAGGTTGATTAAGCTTTTGTGTTTTAAGGTCAATTTGCGAGTTCTTTGGCCTGTACTATTCATCAAGGCATTTATATTATAATGATTCACTCATCTCACCTGTCCTGTCTTCTCTCATGGGACCGTGAAATTGCATACATTAATATCAAAATAATTAAATAATCAGAAACACAATACAAGTTTTCTTATTGAAACATTTCAAGTAGTTTCTCAACAGGCCAAGGTCAGGAGAAGATGAAGATTAAAGTCCAATTAGCCCAAATCAACCAAAATACTGGAGTAGCAGTACTGACCTTAAGTAGTATACCACAACTACCAAAACAAGTGGCAATGGGAACACACTTTTGTATACTGTGTAAGGAAAACAGTGTAGGTGAGAGGAAGAAAAAAACACTTTAAAAATAGTACGTCTAGTAATCAAAGAAGCTTCATACTTCTCTTCCTCCCAGAATATTCAGCAAATTACATTTGCTTCTCTATAACAATTTCATCCCTAACAAGATCAGAGGAAATTATTTATTCCACCCCCAGTCTTCCTACATTTGTACGTCACCCTATGGGACACTGCCTTTCTGAATTGCTTTTGGCCATCTGATATTATATTAGTGCAGTCTTCTGCAGAAAGAGCCAGAAAAGAAAAAAAAAAAAGGAGGGGGGGGATCAAAATAATTACATTAATGCTGGGAATCAAAGTTTATTGACTTTCCCTTGAGCTATAATACCAAGAAGCTGATTACAGAAGTTGTCAACTTTTTTAATGATACCACCAACTTCTCTCTGAACTCGTCAAAATATCTTCTGAAAAAATTCTCAGAAGAGTTTTTGAAGTACAGTAATACATTATTAACTTCATCTCACTGCTGAAGAGAACTGTCTGTCTCTGCTCCTTCTACCTGTTTATGTCTACCAAAACACTAAGACCCATTGTCATTGTAATAAAAACACTCAAGAGTGCTCTGAATTGTCACATTCCCAAGCAAACCAACATCTCGTTTTTTTCACATCCCAAGTACATGCTATTTATTCTACAAAACCCAGGAAAAGCCTAGAATACAGTTCCAATAAAAGTAAATATTCTGTACCCACACACAGTAGCTGCTCTGAGAACTTGCGTTCAGCACGTGGCATTCTGAAGTGCAGATGTTCCCATGGACAGAGTTTGATCATCATGCTTTTTCAAGTTTTCACTCACTGACCCCTCCCAAGCAAAGAGCTCCCAAAGATGCCCATACACACATCTTTGTTCCAAAAGTTCTCTCTGAAACTGCTAATACTTCTTCCTTTGGAGAGAAGATTTCCTCTCCCAACACTTTTTCTCATGGACCAACAGTGTCAAAAGCATCTTTTTTCTTCCATCCCTTTTATAAAATGACTTTACAGTGCAGTGTGCACAGGGAAATAGATAATTACACAGCTGATAATGAGGAAAAATGACCAGAGGTGCCTTTTGTCTCTTTTCTATAAGGGTCAGCAGTGCAACAGAAGGTACTACCTCTAACAAAAGATTTGTCCTTGTATCATCTGCAATACAGCTTATTTAAAACATACTGGGAAAAGTACAATACAGCAGTGTTGTCAAGTTCTCTGAATACTAACAAAGCCAGGAAGTACTTAATTAATTGAACTAAGCTATAGCTATTCATGTTCTCTTTCAGTACAACTGAGCATGCTATGTAGTGTTTACAGCTAACTTCTTCTTAAAAACACGCAGTTAGAAGACTCATAAAATACAGTGCCCAAAATACAGAATCAATTAGGTTGGAAAAGACCACTGACATGGGGAAAAGGAAGAATCAACCAGCTACTGCTGTGTTCTAACCATTAGTAACAACACTTCAAAGGCAAAAATGATGATGACATTTCATAACAAGGACAAGTCAAAAATCCATCCTTGCCTTGTAGCACTAAACCCAAGCTTGAGTTTCTCCACCTTCCTTGCTCATGCCATTTCTTTGAGAAGATTAGCTGACATTCCAAGAAACTCTTTCATTTGAAAAAGAGGAACAAGTGTTTGAGACACAAAAATTGTGGTGTGAGTTTAAAGATGATAATCACGAGCTTCTTGAAAGTAATTTAACAGAGAGTAATTTATTAGAGAGTTGGACTACTGCAGAATTATTGAGTAGTCACTCAACTATTTAGTGATAGCAAAATGCTGCAACTTTGATATAAATTGCTATAAATCTCAACTCTTAAGTCTGAAATACTGTAACAGACAATATGGCATTTGCGGGAGTATGATTATTTAGATAATACACTTTATCATCATACAAAAATGGCACTACACACATCTAGTATGGATAAGCAAGAATAATGCCTAAGCTACAAAGCAATAATGAAAATTATGATATAATATATAAACTCTTGCAGAATTAAGCCAGCTTTTTCTGTTGACAGTATACAGTATGAAAGATGAAATTAGAATGTTTACTTAATTTCTAGAGTTCCAAACTGCAATTTCAGAAGTGCTTGATAAAGAATGTCTTTTTTGAAAATGGACTTGCATTAACCTTTTGCCTTCCTAACTGAATTAGTTTAAGGGGTGCCTAACATCTGCAGTGACAAGTATTATCCCTGTTTCTAGTCCTAAAAAAATTCCCTTGCTTGGGCGATTATGTATTTCAGTGGCTTTTCCTTCAGAAATGTTTTCAATAAAACAATAAATACATGCCAGCTTTGGATCTGCTTCTGCTCCTAAGACAGCTGAATAGTTTCAGACATGGGTTTTGTTTTTACCTTGAGGCTACACGAAATGGAGGGGCTCGAATGTGTCAAGCTTTCCTGCTAAGTATTCAAAACTCTTTGCTAAATCTTCCTGGTGACTTCAGTTCTCTGCTACTGAGTTTGAGTATTTTTAAATATCCTAAAGCCATCTTTCAGTCTTACAGCCCTCACAGAAAAGTGCAAGCTCCCTTTCTAACAGATGAAGTGTGCAGCAGTTTCCATTGGCTGAAGCCTTGGCAATGGAGGTTTCATTAGCGGACAATTTTAAGGCATATTGAAAAAAAAAATACTATTATGTGATTTCTCCAATGACCTTATTAAATACAAACCTTTCCTTTACAATACATGCAGTATTCCAGTGCAAAGAGAATACTATCTGCAGTGTCAAGCAACACACACTCAGACCAAGTTTTTTCGTTACTGATCTTCTTCTGTTAAAAAAAGTTGGGCCAAGAGCTTTAATTGAATGATTAAAGTTTAATCTCTTACCAACTATGATTAAGTAGAATCCCTTTAACTGTAATCTGAACATCTTTTTGCCATTTCTGCCCGGAAGCTACAGCTTCAAGAGACACAGTATAGACAGAATTCTGTTTCACATTATACTTTAACCAAGAACATCAAGCATAACATCAAGCATAATGCATTTTCATGTTTAGCCCGGTGAACCAGCTTTTTTCCCCAGACTGAGAAGTTGGCCTTTAACAACAGCAACCCAAGGCAAAAGGATTACAAGAAATACATCGGCATTACCAATGGGCTTTGAAGCAATCTAATTAGGTAGCCACACACTATGTTTTGCGAGAAAACTACCAACCTAATAACTGGATTGTCATTGGAAAGAAAATGAAAAACTCATGCTAGCAGTGAAACACTAGATTTTTTCTCTGCCATCTGCACCCTATAAAATCCTGTCGATATCTCTTTGGGATGACAGACTGTCTATTAAATAGCTGGAGAAATACCTGCCCTATTTCAGGCTTGGAACTACAATGAGAGACATTCAGGTTTAAGCATCACCTTCCAAAAGAAAAGCATTTAACACCCATTAGATGCAGAATTTCAACTTTACAAGGAAGTAATTCTGTATGACATTAATGATGAAATAAAATAGCACTCATTGACATGACACAAGGTATTAGTCATCCTCACTTAAAAACTGAGCAACACATTTCTACTTAAATTCTGTTTGTGAATTTACTAAGTTGATTACAGGCAGTGGTTTACAACACCACCAAACACCTTCAGGAAGGTGAACTTGACACAACTACCCACGATTACAGCTTATCAGTGTTAATTGCTTTCTTTCAAACTTCACCCACTACTACTTCCCTTTTACTTTCTTTCTCAACAATTCATTTACTGACATACACAAAACAAAACTGCTGCAAGCAGACAAGTGCTCAATTAATGTAATGATTTAACTTACTGTACTGTGCTATTTTTTTTTTCTTCTCCCAGCTTTCAAAGAACCCAGTTTACTACTTTTCCCTCAAGTGCTCTATTTTAGGAGCAGTTTCATCTTGTCCAAGTTATTTAAAACTATGTACTTCTTATCAATTCATAGCAAAGCTCCCATTGATGCCATTTCTAATACTGCTATAGACTAGTTACCGTATAAAGCCCATATCCAGCATTGCTTTGTTTCATCTACTAAATGATATGCCTCTATTTGAACAAGTTATCCTTAAAACAAAAGTTTCAGAGAAACAGCTGTTTAATAGTTATCATATAAACAAGTAAAAAATTAAAAACAATTTAAATACTGCGTAGTATTCTAATTCGATACAGAAAAACATTCCTTTACTGCCTCATTTCAGAGAAAATATCCCAGAGAGAACAGGAAGTGTAGGTTGACATCCACTGAAAATATGAAAGACAATCCTTGATTGTAAGCATCACATCCTGTCCTCATTTTATTCCCCAAGTCTTAGTAAAAGAATAAAGAGATTTGTCCCCCCTTCCCAGGAAATAGATTAGGTAGGCATGACATTTTTCCACTTCACCGTTGTATGCGGTAATAAGCTTTTCTTTTGTAGCATTTATGAATTCAAGCAGTGCTGGGGTTAAGCTGGAGCAAAGCAATTTGGCATGCTTGCATCCACTTTTATCAGGGAAAGGAAAAGCAATCCATGAGGTCTGGACTGACCTTAAAGCACAAGTATTTATTTGGAGATTCTAAGGGCTTACCAATTGTGTTTGGTAAGAGGGAACTTAAATTCGATCACACTCACACACAATGTCACCTTAATTCCAGCAATCGCCTTTCAGTGCTTCTGCTGTGCCAATAATGTAATTGCTATTCTAGTACTATAAATATTCTCTCTTTAAAAAGGACATATTAACCACACGCTCCCATTCTACCATGCTCCTTTCTACAGGACATGTCAGGTTTCCAAAGTCAGCTACTTCCAAATTCAGGTAACTTATTTTAAAACATCAAATCTATGCTGTTTAATGTAATTGTATTTTCGAAGAATTTCTATATAACCCAGTAATGACTTTGATATACAACTGTCCAAGACAAATTTTAAAATCGATCATCTCATAAGAAAACAACTACTACAGAAAATTGTCTTAGAAATCTTAGACATATGAAGGAGGTGGTTTGCAAAACAGGCCTTTGCTCCTTTCACTAATTAAGCCGTATCTAAATTAACCAGCTGAAACACAAATGCATTCAGGGAACACACTTCTTCCCCTAGGAAATAGACACTCCTATTTTGTTTCAAGGTAAGATTGCTCCTGTTTTTTTGAGAAATCTGAGCAACTTTCAGTGTTTCCAACTCTCAGGTCCACAATAAATGAAATGCATTAGAAACAATTAGTGGGGAAACATTTACTGCCTCTCAATGACAAAGATACTTGATCAAATTTAGATCCACTGCAGTGCAAGCAGTAAAACAATGTGAATACACAGTCTGCTGCTTTGCAAATGGACTGCCTTTCCTGAACACTTCCATCTTTCCACCTAATAAATAGTACCATTATTGTCAGGGAGTGATGTGCCAGCAATTAAGGTTTTATAATTCTCTTTTTTTTTTTCCTACACTATTCACTCTTCCTCCATCTTTCTTTGTCCTTCCCTGGTAATTTCCTTTAACTATTGGAAAATTGGAGACTTTTTTTAAAACCAGCAGTACATAGAACTCGTTCTTGGTGACATAAGCAAGTCCCACCTTTCATACACTCCATGTACATCAGCATCCTACATTCAAACACAACTTGGTGTTCTGTAGCCCTGACTAATGTTGTCTCTTGGGCTTTTCCCCTGTTAGAGTACTGGCAAGTCAATATTTAGGATTATTTCTTTCAGATAGCCAGTACCTCAAACATCCGACTTTGACACTGTATTTCTCTCTCTTCCCTTAGTCCTTTCTAGCCAGGCTGTGGCTATTTATTTTAATACGCCAAGACAAAAGGGAGACTTTTTATTCCCTTCCTACCAGAGGTGGGTCATTACTCCACAAAAGCTTGCTTGCATCACTCATTTTCACTAATAGTCTAGGTATATAGTTTCATTTGAATATTTTTCCCTTTTTTTTTTTATTGTCAAGCACTTGAACAGACCGCCCAGGGAAGTGGTTGAGTCACCATCCCTAGAGAAATTTAAAAAATGTGCAGATGTGGCACTTAGAGACATGGTTTAGTGGCAGTGCATTGCTAATGGCTGGACTCGATGATCACAAAGGTCTTTCCAACCTAAATGATTCTAAATATACACTTCATATAAACAAAACGACAACTGGCCTCACACAAGAAAGAGAACTGTTGTACCTCTTAACTGCTCTGCTGAGCATTCAAACTGAGCACAGAACTGCAGAAGGAAAGACCCTTGCATTCCTTTCTTCTCAAAGGTGCCTTCAGAGCTCCCATTCTCTCTGTCTGGAGCCAGACTAATCACAGCTCAAACACAAACATGCTCAGAGAATCGCGAATTCAAGCCACATGTTCTCACAAAAAGACAAATTGATTCAGTTCACCAGGTCTGCTCAGGGCTCAAAAGCAAAGCAATCAGGCTCTTGGTGAGACACAGAGATCAGCCCATGCAATTCCATTACAGCCAAGGACAAGGTTCTACAGTCGAGATGCTTCATTGCCATTTTCTGCTCTTCCAGCCTGTTTGCTCAATGTCCTACTAACACACTAAGGACAGATCTAAACTGCCTCTTCAATCCAAAGAAAAGCTGCATGATTCTCTTAATTTGACATCAAACCCAGATCAGTAACTGATGCTAAGGGGCAAATCATAGTAGCTTGAGTTTAACTTAGTGCTAAAGTGGTGAGACAGCAGCTTCAGGATGGAGCTGGCTCATATTCACCAGCTCACAAAGAGGGTGAGAAGAGCTTCTATCTGCAGGACTATGGCATCTGAGAAATGTGCTCACACTAGGGCAGAATTAATCACCTCCTCAGAGGAGGAGATGTTTCCTCTTGCCAGGATCCCTCCAAGGAAAAGCAAGCCTGACAATTAGCTCAGGTAACAGCATCTGACAGCAGCTGAGCAGATATGCCACCTAAAGGACATGGGCACTGCGAGGGATCTAACGGATATTTTCACTCTTTACCCAAATAAAGAACAGGAGAAAGAACTGTTGGGGAGGTGGGGGGTGTTTATGAAACAGAAGCCAAATCCATCTAAATTAAAGATAAATACAAGAAGGTTATTTGGTTCAAGGTGACCTATGGCACACACCACTGGTACTACGATAACTGTAGATAAACACAAGATTAGACAGGTACAAACAGCTGTAAACCTACAAAGTGCTGCTGCCACACACGTAAGTACACTCTCTTGGTTCTCCTAAGTTTTCTTTTGAAAACACTTTTACTCATTGGAAATATTTGCTCTGATCTCTTTTTTTTTTAATACATTCTTCTACCTATTAACAGCTTAACTGCCTATAAATATTAAAAATTTATTTGCCATGTCATAAAATGCAAACATGATCAGACAAAACAAGAACAAACTCATGCCACATCTTAGCATACATTTGCTCCTTCTACACTACATAAATCTGTTGTTTAACCAGTATTTAAACAGTTGATCATAGTGATTTACAATTGATAACACCACAAATTCATATCAATTTAAATTTCACTGTATAATGTGACTATCTTGAATTTCTAAATCTTTCTTTTATGTTGCAGGCTGCTTTAATTATCACAGTTCAACTTTCTGAAAGTGACAACAGAAAAATCTGAAAATGCAAAGATGAAATTGTTGAAACAAATACAATATTACGGGATATCTGAATCTCACCAAGACAGCTTCTTGATAAAAACTGGTCTCTGTCAGGGTGCCTGATGCATTATCCAGTCTCTTTTTAGCAAAAAAAAAATATTTCCACTTTAACTATTAATTAAAGAACAATTAAGTTATACATTTATGAGCAAGTACAGAATGCTGAGGTATCTTCAAAGACTAAAGGTACTGTAATACACCTATAATGCTCTGCTACCTAAGTTTTAGGTATTTATCCACTTAATACACAGAGAAAAATCCGCACAGTATTATGTATCTGAATTTCCTAGTTTCTGTAGAAATCCTTGATGCATGCTACTATACAAGCACGCCTCGTGCAAATTCAGAAGAACCACTAAAAAGTCACTTTAATTTTTCTTGGTTTTCTCACCTGGAATTATTAATCTGGGGACCAGACGCAGCACCAGTGCATTCATTTTTAAATACACTGCATTAATCTTTGCACACACAACTACACCAGCATAACTGAACCACTGTGAACAAAGCAGAAGTCAGCAGTTATTCTCTAAGATTTGGAGACCCTCAGCACAACAACTTTCTCTACATTTTCCCTCTAACCATCACTCAGCACTTTTGTACAATAGGGAAGCCAGGTGGCAAAAGAAGTTGTCCTGTCAGCTTTATCTTTAATGCCTGCACTCAGATCTCTGAATGTAACCAAAGGGTGTCAGGCAATATTTGTCAATGCAGTGTAACACACTCACCTCTGGAGTATCTTCTTTCTGTACTTCAAGGCTACAAAGGGATAATAAATACATATATAAATGTTTGGCCTATACATTAATAATAATGTCTGCTCAGCTACTACTGTACGAAAAAAGTCTGTACTAATAGATGTTGCTTCTCTTTACTCACTTCCACCCTCTTCCCTCTTTTAATTTCAGAATGGTACATAAATTATAATGATTCTTCAAATTATTTAGACTACTGAGGCCTAGTTATATAAGGAGCAAGATACCCACTCCAACAGAAATGGGTCAAGTTAAGGGACAAAGCTGCACATCTACTCACTGCGAACTTCAAATTTAAGAAATAAGACCACAGATTTCAGGTGCTTCCAGCTTCACTATTGCTGACAATTTTTAGACATATCTCAATTCTGTTTGTATACACTGGGTATGCATGTTTTTATCAGTATGCATTTGGGTTTTCCTCTCTGAAATCCCTCTCTCTTGTCCACAGAAAATCTGATTCAGGTTTCACAGCCTTTTACTAGGAAAAGAAAAATATATACACAAAATACATTTTAGCCTTTATATGTTATGGGTTTCGTGACAGAAGCAGCAGCTTTCTGCTGACTGATTAAAATGTTCCTGTTCACTTACATTTTACTTCAGAACTTGTTTGGATATTCTTCATCTGTGACACTGCTGTTGATTTATTCCGGTCAGAAATCATAGGGTTTATTTCTCTTGAGCAAACCAGTGGGCTTTCTGAATGAATCATCATCATCAATTTTTATTTTTTTTTAAGGATGACTTCTGGTTTTACCAACAAACTTCACTCTGGGAAGTTCATTACACACTCAGTCTTCAAGACTACCAGAAGTCCTTCTGGTTCATAGAATCATAGAATGGTTTGGGTTGGTTTAGAGATCACCTAGTTCCAACAGCCCTGCCCAGAGGCAGGTTCTGTGTTATGCTCTCAGCGATAATATTGAGTGCAGGAGCTGTCTATAATGGCCAAGGGAACAGAATTCAGCTGAACATCTTTATCTAATTTTTCAAACTTAGAACATTATGTCCAATTTCATTTTTATGAGACTTATTTCAAACTTTTTCCAAGCAGGTCTTGGGTACAAAGCTGGTGTTTTTCTTTGTGTTTTTTTTTTCCACAGCTCTCTAAGCCATGCCCAGAACTCATCAGATGAAATGCCATCAGCCGTTGTTGAGCTTTACAACAGTCATATTGATTGGTATCTCCCAAAGGCATATTGTCATCATTTTACCACTGATGGGGTTATAGGCAGACACACACTTTGACATTCCCCTTAGATATGATAAATGCAATCCTCATTTTCTCAGATCTTGTGCAATTCACTACATATCCATCGATCACCACAGAATGACCCTTTCTATTCCACTGAAGCTGTAAAGCCCAAAGATATAAATATCTCCCTAATTCATACATATGCCATGCATTCCATCGTCCTATTTTGCATTAGATTGTGGTGGTTCAGCTCCTCATTGCCATGATGAAAATATCAACTGGTATATTCCTTTTGAATAATTTTGTACAGCATCATTTTGAATAAAACATTATTAGCAGGTCTCTCCCCCAGTGTAATCTATCTCATTCTTAAATACCAGAGGGCATTCCTGACATGGGCCACACATGAATCATTTGATTACCACAATCATTATTATTCTAACAAACAGAAACCAGTTAGTGGTTGTTACCAGCCGAAGTACTACTTGGAAATTTTACTCTAGTAAAAGTGTTTTTAAAACTGGACATATCATAAGGGGCCAGAAAAATTTCTTCCTGTGTTTAACGTGGGAAAAACCTCTAATCAGCATTTACCAAGCATTATGGTTGGTGCTTCTTTTGCTAATGCTCTCAAAATGACAAGTAAAAATCGGTCACTGCAAGAATAAAGCAGCCAAGCCAGCCACATATGAACTTCAAAGAGCAACCTGCACAAACTCAGTGCCCTAACACTGCTCTCGCTGCAGAACTTCAAAGAGTGTAGAGATTATGGCAAGATTTGGCCTAGTGTACAAAATTTTAGTGCACTATTTTGGGAAAATAAAATCTCCATAGAAGTTTGAACATTTTAAATGCTAAGCAAGTCCTTGTGATGAAAACGGAGATGCCTTTCGCTGCCCCCACTGAATTATAAAACTTAGTATCAGATCTTAAATATACAACTAAAAGCTTTTCATCTTTCACTTCAGATAAGGTAATTGCGATCCTTCGTTGGAAATTAACTTTCCATCTAGTTCCTGGATACATTTTTTTTCTTAATTTTGAACCACAAACCTTTTAATTATTAAAGGCATCTCTGGAAATAGTTTTTCTTCTATTCTCTCTTTTTCCAACGCTTCATTTTGCTCCGTTACCGGGGGTGTGAGCAGGTTGCTGACGATGCCAATCGGCAGAGAGCAGGGAGAAGGACTTGCTCCACATTCCATTCAGATAATAGAAACCTGCAAGCTGCTCAGTGTGACAGATGAGCTGTGTGAGCTGAAGCAACTTGTTCCGCCTGTCAGCCTCCAAGAGCCCACAGCAGCGAGATACGATTGTGATGACACTGCCATCGCGAAAGTGGGTCAAACATACGGTCACTTTAAAACAGAATGTCAACCGTTCTTTCTACTTGAGGAATTTGATTCAGTGACACTAAAAGCTGTTAGATACCATTAGCTTTATACCCAGGTTCAAAACGAAACTGTTTCTTTGACAGTATTTGAAGAATCCTCTTGCGAGCCCTACTTTGCCATTAAAGTTCGTGGGAATCACCAACTGTCAAATAACGTAACTATTGCCCAGAGCAAGCGGGTACTTTATGATCAGAACACTCTGCTTTTTTGCACCAGGGAATCTGTGCCTTTGGAGTGATATTTCCACTACGACCTTTGTGGATTAAATGGATTAAAATCCTTGGAGAATTTTAAAGAAGAAATATTATATGGATATGCAATTTAATTTTAATTGCAGAAAGAAAATTAAAAGATACCTGAATTCATGCCTAGACCTAATATTTTGCTTAAATCATCACCTCATACAAAAAATAAGTTTTAGTTGAATAAAAGAGTTATTAAATGAATGTTAGTAAACATATAAAGATAAATGAAAAGTAGTATTTAATAAACTTTAGTAATTTCTCTAAATCTCGGAAGATTCACTAGCACTATATTGTGATGATAAAATACCCCATGCAATACTACTAGCATATACCGTTCAAAGATTAAATAACTGTTTTGTACAGATCACACTGCTAGATAAGATTTGGAAAAGCAGATATTGAGATGAAGATAGTTCTGGTCTTATTCTGACATTTGATGATCAAACTCAGTATGAAATGACACGCACACCTATTTTTATAACAGAATTACACTACATATATATATGCGTGTGTTTCAGGTGTATATATATATAAATATTTGTGTGTGTGAACAGGTAACTTTTGTCCAAAAGTACTAGAAATGCAAAAGCAAACAGCAAAAGTCTGAGACATCCAGAAGTAATTTCCTTCTCAATACTTGGCAATTTGTGTTGACAGTCTGAGTCAAGCTCAAATCATGGACTGTGGCCAAGCGCAAATTCCAGCCTATTTGATTCCACCGTTGAACTTAGGTATTTTGATACAGCACATGCAAGACATTTTATATATTTCAGGTTCTGATGTATATATTTTCCTGGCTTATGTTACATACTTGCCTTTCTAGTTCAACACAGAAATTTTCAGGAAAAATATTTTCAAGAAAAACTTCTCACGGAGCCGCTCGGTTAAGAAGATTCATATTTTCATGCAGTTAAAAACTTATATAATTCTTAAAAATAATTGTTTACTTGCTTTGATTTCTAAATGTCTTTGATCTCATTCATTAATATTCATTCATCTTCTGCTGTTGTACTAATGAGAATCTTATGCATTTATGAGAAGCTATTTAAACAATGTTATCAATTTTTTTCTGATTTATGTTTTTCATCAACACAGACAATACTTAATTCTTTGTATTCTCCAGTTTTTTCTCCAAACTTCCTGAAGACATTGTCTGCATTCTCCAAAACAAAGTGGAACTCAAAAATGCGTAACTAATTCGGTCAATTATGAGCACAGAACCCTAAATGGATAACAACATAAACACATAATATATATGGACAGAATGAATAATGCTCATCCTCAGCATCGTTCACTTCCATGTTTCACATACATTATTTATGTTTATGATGGAACATCTCTGAAGCAAAGAAGGAAGAATACACCCACAACTTTTCAGCTTCAAGAACTCAGAGGCACAAAAGCAGCAGTGCTGTTGCCAGCAGACAATTCCAGACGCTGTTTCACACACAACATGCATGAACAGTGAGGCACTGCTATCCTTTGTATTTCAGAAAACATCACTTGTGCTGATTTAGTTTCCACTGTTTGCAGTCCATATCCAGAAGCTGAAAGTAAGTGTCCCAGCACACCTGCATTTCACACACAGCATGAATTAGAAGTACCTCAGGGAATTGATGCGACCTTACAGGCTGAGACAATCCACCACAACATGTCAACGCATAAATTTAATACAATATATTATAATTTATTTTTTTTTAGATAAAGTTACCCCAAACTGAAACCATTAGAGGATTCTACCCAGGAATTAACTCTTACATTGCAACAGAAATACCCATTATAAGCTTCCTAATGGCAATACAATAAATGTGCAAATGCAGCAAAGTGCATAATTACACAGTGCCCACTGCAGCATAAACACAATCATCCACACACAGACAAAGCCACTGCTGTGGCCACAGTATCAAATAATAACAAAAAAGTTCAAGGACAAAGTATTCCTAATTCTAGGATTCCCAGTGTATCTCACAGGATGCTTAGTACCTAACACCTTGGAATCCACAACCAACCCCACACTTTAGGAGACCTGCTTTTGTATATCAGAGTTTAAAGGTCTTCACTGATATCAACGTTTTATTATGTGTAAAGCCATGAAGATGAATATGAATTTAGTTCCATATTACAGCCCAATTCTGGAAGAAAATAATAAACTAATTTTAGAAGCTTTAAGTAGCATCCAAAGTATTTATATAAGCCAGAATTCTGATTATGTGCAACATCAGGCCTTATATATCACTCTCAAAAGTGTTATTAACCTTCCTCTGAAGAACAACATTTTCACAATCTACCTTTTCTTCCGTTCTATTCTTCTCTATTCCCCTGAATTTAGATACTGATACTTGGGTTTTAATTCTAATTCTCAAACTCATTGCTTAGAAATGTGCCATTGTAGCATAAGTCATACTGAGATTTTATCTCAGCTAACCAAATCTCCTGAAAACAAGCCACACATCAGAATTAACGTGACATAAAAAGTGTCAATATCACAATATTAGACGGCAATTTTTTTTCCTGACACCTGGGAAAATTAAAACCTGGATAAAACATTACTTAACAGAAATTTTTCTAAATGAGTCAAGTACATACAATATTTCTATGTGGTTTATGTTATAAAACATACTCTAAATTGTACTTCAAATATCCTAAAGTTTCCAAATTTTGAAAAGCTTTTTATTTTTCTTAAATCACACTGTCAAGGCCTAACAGCTACTGCTTCAGTTGCAGCACTAGGAAGGATGTATCACAACAGGTATAAAAACCAAAGCTATTTAATGGACTAGGATTCCAACAGCAAAACTGATGAAAAGCTGACAGGGAAATATTTCTCACTGAAAACACTCAGGTAAAGGGAAATGACACTGCCTGCTACAAACAATAATAAATCAGTGGAGGGAAGCTTACAAATTACACTAATTAGGAAGAAGCAGACGAGAAAAAAAAGAGCCTCAAAGCAGTAGCAGCATCTTGGCAAAGCTCCCACAAGGAAATGCACCCAGTCTCGGCCTCACCATCCTTCTGTGTCCCTCAAAGTACGTATCCAGCAGTCAACCAGGCTGGCCAAATACCCAATTTACTAAAGCAGTTTCTTAAACTAAAAAGAAATCTGTGTGACCAATCTGTTGCTACTCATATCCGGGCTTGGTTATGTCCATACAAACTGAAGCAAGTACAGATTAAATATACCCTGAATCAACTTTTGGCAAGGAAGATGAGTGTTCCACTTAGAAAGACATCTATTACTTACCCCTGAAAGCACCACAACTGTCTTGATGAGATTTATATTCTTTTACACATAAAAAGAGACTCAGAGCAGTTTTCTAACCTGTCATATAACTCCAAAATACGACCATCCTGTCAGTAAAATGTGCACTAAAACATAGTTTTGTTAAGCTTCAGTACTACGATCATTCAATCAGCATGTTCTCCCTCATTCAGATTTCATCTCCTGTAGTCAGAAAAGAAAATGTCAGAATGCTTTTGACATAAAAATCTGATTTGGTTAAACAGCTCAAGACTTTCCAAGTGAATGTAAACTTTGAAAATGACAATCATGTTTTAGTGAAAAAATCATCATTATTATTGTTTCAAAAATCTCCTCATTGCTACAAGTTATGATTAAATAACTCAACAGAAATATTTCAACCATTGTAGAGACAGAACTGGAACATACGGGCGTTTATATAACAGCCTTTTTAGGACAAAAATTAGGCTCCTTACAATGCAGTTTCTTTTGTATTTAATAGAATCCCACTTCCTTACGAACTGTCACTGCGTCTCTGACTGAAAACTGCAATTAGTTATGCTTCAGGACACACACATGAATTCTTTTGTGGTTATTTTAGTCAACCTGAGCATTAATAAGCAGGATTGTTATGAATTTGAAAGGAATTGCACCACCACACCTATTTTATTATATCATTTGTGGCAAGAGACAGTTATATACTGTGTATCTTTTAAACATATTATTCTAGTTAAGAAAATAGTTAGTCTACCAGATGAATTAAAGAATCCAAGAAACCAAGACCCAAAAAAGAACACTATTTAATTTGTGCAAACAGTACTTAATTTTTAAGATCACATAAAATATGAAAAAAATAAAATGCATTACTAATACTGCCTTATTTTCAAATGGACCTCATAGTTACAAACAGGTTCCACTAGATAAATAAAACTGACAGCAAAAAGAAAAGAACAAAGGAAAAGAATTATCATTAGTTCAAATGAAACTAACCAGGGCTACCTGCAGTAAAAACCTAACTTCTTTAAATTCCAAAATGAATCTCCTCTCCTGACCTTTATAGAGCTCAAGATGCATACGTACACAGAATAAACAAAATAATTTCAAAGCAAATTCACTGAGTGCACCTGACCTTTGAAACAGCACAGATAATTTTAATCAGATTTGCACGATGTTAGTCTGTCTCAGGTTCCATGTAGCAACAAAGATGACAAACTATACTTAAGGGGAAAAAAAGACAACATTTTACCAAAATAAAACCATCTTTAAATATTTTTTGAAATAACCCTAAGAGTCTCAGGTTCAGGAAAGATTCCTATGAAATTCAACTCCCTCGATATCCTGCTAAGCTGCACAATTCAGCTCTAGGAGAAAAGCCCTTTCTGCCAGTTATGCAGGTTTCTGTCTCGGTTAAGTTGAAGAGCTGACACCTGAAAGAAAAAAAACTAATTTACACAAACACTTTCAAAACCAGGTTCTGTAGGAGTGGCCTGTAGTTGCGTCCTTGATCACCCAGCATACAGTAGGCTGCTTAAAGCTTCTCAGTTACATCGATTATCTCAGATTTTTCAGACATAACAAGCAAAAAATATCCAGATCTGCAGCATAAATAACATGACAAGCAGTGCTGACTAGTAAAAACTCCCTAGTTACAAGGAACAGAAGTACTCAGAAATATTCACAAATGAGCCCCCGGTGAAACCAGCTGACAGCACCTTCCTTGCTGGAAGGAAAGATATTACAACAGGAGTTACAAACCATTTATCAGTCACCAAAGCTGACCATTGCTTGCAACATCTGGAAAAACAAAGAAAGAAGCCTTATAATTTATGCAAGCACCAAAACAGGTCAATGCCAGTGGCTGTATTACTTATGCCTCGTGAAATGGGAAGAATTATCAAGGGGAGCTGAAAGCCCTGTTTAGATTCAGAATGTGCAACCTCCATGCTGCCGAAAGCCAAGACAAGTTCAGGTGGGATCACGGACAAGGCAGTTTTCCAGAGCATCATTCCTTCATTTCTGTCTCCCTGATTCATTCTCTGAACTTGTCGTAGGCCAGCCCACCCTTTTACATTACGGCAACAATCGCATCCCTCTTCTGCCACACTATGTTGGACTTTTTCTCTCTCCTTTGCTCACAGAGAATTTTAGAGCTTGTCAACAAGCCACAGCTATCTGATATCCTCATCTTTTCCTATTAAGGAGCTTAATTTATTCAGCTTATCAGGAGGGCTGAGAAGGGAGCTGCTCAGTGTGTGCAGTCTGTCAGTGCAGAGCATTCTGACCTGGCACGCGCAGTCACACAGGCCCCGGCACTCGGAAACGAGTCACACCTCTTACAATAGGTGTTTCCTTGCAACACGGGCAAATATTATGGGTAATTGCATCATTCAGTCTCAACACACAACACAGAACTCATTACGATGTGGGTCTTTCAATAAACACAAAACATTCCATGAACAACGTAGAATGATTATATCTTCTCTAATGCTGCCCTCATATTCATATTTTCAATATATGAAGAATGTTCACATACATGAGCAAACACCAACATTAGACTAAAAAAAAAAAAAAACAACCATCAAACACATAATAAACATTCTTTCTACTTCGTATTTTCTTTTCAACTTTTAAAACAATTGTCTACGTCTTTAGGCACAAAAAAAAACTTTTAAAAAACCTTATTTCCTAAGTAATTTTCAGTTATTTGACGACTACTATAACAAGTATCTATACTAAAATACACTGTTTTGTCTAGCCTTCAAGTACCTCCAAGTGTAATCTCAGATTCTTTGCACTGTGTTGCTTGAACATCCAACCACCAATAAATCTTTCCTGATTTAAATCCTGATTTTTATTACAATGTTGCAGGCAAGTAACTATTCCCCACAACTATTTACTATTCACGCTGAACAGCTTAATTGCTACACTCCCGCTGCCAACAAAACTCTTCTTTTCCAATTCAGCCCTTAGCAGGACAACTTACAATAAATAAATTTATAATAACTCCTTATCGAAATAATATTAATATTTCTTTATAGCTATTATAGAAAGAATCATATTTTTAGTTTTCAATAAGCAAATGACACCAGTCTGTAATGATAATTGAACCAAAGGTATTAGTCCATAATAGTTTACAGCAGCACACAAAGAGGCACAATTGTTCGCCAAACAATAACACCACTGCTGCAGTTTAAATACAGCTTCTATAAAGGCCTGCAGAACAATGTAAGCTCAAGTCCAGAGTCATAAAATTTTCTATTTAAATATTGGGTAGATTATTAGCTTTTCATTTGAAATGTGCTCATCTGCATTTTGCATTTTTTCCACAAATATGTGAACCTAACCATATTTTAAACAAGACTACGCATTTTCTTCAGCAAAACATCTGCCTAATCAAAAATAAGACTGAAGAGACTCATAAAGCTCAGATTTAGGCAAGCTCCCTTCTGTCCTTCCCCCAGCTCCTTCTAATATTGAATGTTTTAAAGCCAAATTCCAACTGAAAACTTTCTGCAATGAACAAATTTCTGCTCTTCTGAAATAGGATTCATCACAACCATATAATTCTTAAATATTTAATAACACAACACACACTAAAAAGAGACTGAAAGCCTGAAATCATTAGGAGATGTCCCAGCACAAGAAATAAAAAGGAGACACACATTTCTCTGCAAGTGTAATTTCAAAGTCCTTTCACAGAGGGATCTAAAGACTGTCAGCTTGGTTGATCTGCTACTGTATATTAAATAAGCCTGTAATGAAGCTACTGGGTTTGATTCATTGAAATGCCAAAAAGGTCATGGACAAAGTATATAAAATTAATGATTTTTACTTTTTTTTTTTTTGAAAGGGGAATATCAGGAAGGTAGTAAGTCAGGTAAAGCATCAGAATAGCAAAATACTGACAACAGAAAATAACAAAATCCAGCCCCACTTCATTTTAGTGATCATTTAGAAAAATAATGATGCAATAATGCCATTTAAAATCTATTTACAAATCCAAAGCCACTATGAAATACTTCCTACCCATTCAGGGAATCATTATATTGTTTTTACTAACAGAACACTGATGCCAGATACAAACTGAATGCAAATTTGAGCCTTTTATGATACCTAGTGCTTTCTAACAGTCCTTCATTATCTCTCAGTTCTCAGTTAAAACTTGTGCAACAAATTCAGCAAAACAGTTTAGAAAGTACTTAATTTTCAGTATTTGCATAATAACCCTGAATGGGACAATAACATGAATCTTATTGCCAAATGTCAGCACTATGCCAATTTAAAGCCTTATTCTTTAACATTTCAGAAATAATTCTGGAAACAAATTAGATGACAGATAAAAACTATTCCAGAAAGTCAGTGTGCAATGACTTCTAAACAACAAAACCCCTGCCAAGGCCAATACCTACCAGAACCATCAGATTTTTAGCAACTTAACACCTTGCTAAATCTCTGCAAATGCTAATGCTAAAACACATTTATGTTCAGAAGAATTAATAGAAATGTTTTTGACTATTCATGCAGTAAGCCACAGCATTATTTTGATAAAGTAACAGGCAGCACTGCAGTGCCAATATAGAAAATCTGTACTTTGGAGTATCTCGAAATATGAAGCTGACAAATGCAGCTGATTTTGGTTGCATTACAATGCAAATCTGATGAGTTGCACTGGGAATATTCAATATTGCACTGCAAATCAATGAGAGGAAAAGCACACATTCTGAATAAAATAGAAAGGTTTATTTACATCACAATTAGATCATTTTCTTCTAGTGTTGTCTCAAAGGTTAAAACCAGCTCTTTTACCAAGTTTAGTACTAGAATAGCCACGCCACTTCTAAATAGAGCAGGCCTTTAGAAGCACTATATAAGCTTGAAAAATTCTACCGTAATTGTACACGTTTGAGAATTTGGATTTGTTTTTGAAGAATCAGATTTGGCATGATCCAAAACTCTTGACTATCCAGGGATACTCTTGTTTCTCATGGCACAAAGGAGTATAACCCTTTATCCACAAAGGAAATACAGTTTACAGCATACCTGGGTTTTTAACACAAAAAACCCACATATTAGCCATCTGAACTCATTAAGTTATCCCCTTGCTATGTGTGATCTGCCCAAAGTCCTACATTTTGCCCATCTATTGACTGTTGACCATTAAAATACACCTGACCTTTCCAAGTTCCTTCTGAGAAGACACAGAAAGCAATAATTAACAGGGGCTTATGGTCATGATAATCTAGTTGATTTCCAGCAAATACCAATGTTTCATTCTGCTATGGAGTTGCATGTTGATAATTATTTTAATTGATTCCTACACTTTCGGTTCTTTTTTTAATGTGACAGGATTGTGGTTTTCTGAGCAGCTTTAGTAAGAATGAATGAAGCTGTTACTCCTCTGGAGAAGACAATACTACCAAAGGCATTACTGCTCAAAAGCTTTCACTTAGGTAAAGACAACTCGGGATTCTGAATCTCTACAGCACAACCACCTTTTCTGTGCTGTGCATGTATAAAGCAAGAATAAACTCTAATCCAGGCATTGCTGCGTCAAGAGTGGCACCAGCGCCAGCAAACATACACCACTACTTATGCAGCTACTCGTACTCCCAAGCTCGTCCCTTCTTTCACACGAGTCAGTGCTCTAATCTACTTTTACCTGAAGTATTTTTAAATACAAATTCTGTACACCTTGGTCTTCATTACAAATATTTGCAAGGAAAACACGTCACTTGAAAGGTGCAATGGAACAATACCTTGCCCGTCTTCTGCTCCAGGGAAGCTGAAACCTGGAAACTTGAACAGAACAACTGGCAGGAGCAAGCTGAAGTAATCCAAGATCTGGAAAAGCAAGTAAGAGTGGAAAGGTCCAGTATCAGCAGCTGACTTTAACAAGGATAAAGTATTAACAAAGGGAAATCGAGTTTGCAAATAGTATTAGCCGTTTTACCTATTCTTTATTAAAACCTGCTTTTTTTTTGAACTCTACTTGGTCTGTGACACCACTCTACACATAAGAACTAAGGAGGAAAAAGAAATTTCTAATCACTTGCAGCAAAAAGGAGTCTGGTCAACAAAGCTCTTCCTTATAAATGTCAATAATATACTGGCCACAATTATAATAATTAGATTGCTGCAAGATGTGCCTCCAGAATACTGGTTTACCTTTACTTGAATTGCTATGCTGTCAAGCTCTTTTCAACACCACCTTAGCCTAAAGTTTAACCAAAGAATTAAGGATGATTCCTTAATGTTCCTTTTGCCAATCAAAGCAAAATCTCTGGTTGAGTACAGATAATAATTCCATTGAAATGCAGCTAACAAATCACCTGATTACTGTCCAGATCCTTGAAATTCAGCACAATGATATGCACTCATGACAGAATATCAACATAATAGCAAAAGATGAACCTAATTAAAGCTGAGAATCCATGAAAACAAGCATGAAGCTTGCAATATTTATCTCATGTACTTCGCCTGAAAACAGGGGAAACAAGTAAAACAGAAAATAGACCATTAATACATTGTGCTGTCTAGCTCAAGGACTTCTTACGTTAATGGTTTCAACTTTTGAGGGTGGCGTTGTATTTTTCAAAATAATGAAGTCCAAAGCACTCAAACCCAGTCTTTTCTTCACTGTTACCACAACCATGTGCAGGAACTGTTGTAAACACCTGCTCCTCTCTGCAGGTAACCTCAGCCTCCCTCTCTGACACATCTCCCTGAGGGATCAGAGTCTCTGGAACCTCCATTTAGGGTCCTTTTATGGTATGGGATTCCCCCTCACAACCTAAGCACCAGGAGAGGAGAGCTCTTTGTAACCACTCTCCAATCTGTTCCTTGCAGGAATACAGTTAACACACTGTCTTGAAATTTAAGGGAGGGGAGGAGGAATTAGTCTTAATTAAGGGCTTCTGCAAAAACTCTTTTAACGGCTGAGTCACTGAGCAGCTCCTGAGAGAACAAGCAACATTTCATTGCGCAGTCACCACTGAGACTGAATCGACACAGAAAGGGAGGGGTTAGTCACAAAAAGGACTAGATCCAGCTTAAAGATACAACCAAAAAAAGCACATGAATCATGTTCAAAACTAACCCAGGTTTCATTTTTACGAGTAAAGCTTTCTAAATGCTGACTATCAAGCTGCTTCTCATACAACCCAATTTTATCCTTAGCAGGTGTGCTCGTTATTACGTGAAGAAGTAACTACTTCACAGCAAAAACTTACAAACACTCCAAAATGCAAGGCTTCCAATTCTGACATTGAGTAATCAGAATTACCCTGTAGCTTTAGGGATAATCATATTTCCTTCATATAAACTCAACCACGCAAAGGAAACCAGCACACATTTTAGCCCCAAATAAAACAAAACCAGATTTGGTTAGGTTTTAGGCCTTAAAAAAAAAAAAAAAAGTCAAAAGAAAACCAGAACAAGTACACAATCCAATTACGTACACATTTTAACTCTGCACTTGGAAAACATCAGTTATAAACTACAAGGATGCACAAAGAACACATTGTGCCAAACATATCTAACAGTTTTATTTGATAAATTACTGGTATAGTAGAGAAAGACAAGAAGAATGAACATAATTTATTAAGACCTTCTTTAAAGCGTCCATTTTCCCCTAGAGCTTATGGAAATAGCAAAGCAACAAAACATGTAGCCCTGCAATAATAATTTAAACGTAAGTGAAGAAGCCATAGGAAGGCAAACAAGACACTTAGGATATTATTTTTAAAAGGAGAAAATATGGATTATACTGGCCAACTGAAGTTTCACTTAGAATTTATTAATCTTAATGCACAAAATAAAACATTGCCTACACAGCAACAAAATATTTGGAAATAATCAATCTGCATTTTGGAATCATTCTCATATTAGAATCTGAGCTATAGAAGTCAACAACAGTTTTCTTGCAGGCTTCATATATCAACATCTGGGCCTCTGTAGTAAACATGGCCAATTTGTTTGAAGCTGTTTATACACACACTAATGGCATTCTATACACAAATCAGATGACAAAGTTGAAAAGCGACAGTATTTTTAACTTTTGCAGAAATAGACAAAATTATAAATACACAAAATAATATAAATAAATGTAATTGACATAAATGAAGCCGCAGATACTGGAGAAGAAAGAATGACTGACATGTATAAAACTGAATAATTCAATTTACTACAAAGTCACAAAAGGATTCATGTGACAGACGACAAAATGAATATGAGAGGATTACACATTGTAACTACAAAAAGGCAAATCCTATAAAGTACGTACACAGTTGTAATATGCACGACAAGTGGATAATCCCATGCTCAACATTAAGTTATATGAGTTCACCCAAGCCATTGTTTTCCATAGCATCTCTATATCCTCCAGTTTTCCCAACATGTAAAAATATTGACTAAGTCACTAGCAAAGCCAAAGGAAACTGCAAACATACAGCTCAAAGGCTGTCAAACTAAAATATTTGACTAGTACTATAGGTTTGCTGTAACACACTCTTCTCACTGCACTCAGACTGAGACATAAACCATAACAAAGGTAACAAATTTCAAGAAACTGAAAAAAAAATCTGAAAAATGGACTCAAATAAAAAAAGTTTAATAAATAAATGAATTAAAACAAGTAAGCTCCACAGCTTCCACATAGTGCCTTAATTCTTCTAAGTTTTCTCAATGCTATAATACCATTACATTAGCATTATTATTATTTGAAGAGATTGAATTAGAACTTGCATCAGAAGTGCTATACTTGGAAATATAGCAGCTCGCATTGGATGAAACCAGCATCGTCTCTGCCCAAATGTCTCACGAGGGGAAAAAAATAAACAAGCTGAAAGAAATACAACTAAAGGTTTTATAGCAACTGGTGGCACTGGCAAGCAAACTAAAATCAGCTTTTATCAGAACTCAATGCCTAACACACAGGAAAAAAGCACTAAAATTTCTTTTCAGCACACAGAATGTAACTTTTAAAGACAGGAATTGTACTCTGCTGTCATTCAAAGATTTAAAACTGCTCAGAATGTCTAAAAATGCATTTGAAGGGAAATGTGAAAGCAAGTGATGAAATCAGGGGGCCTGCTATTTATTGGAAATAAGAGACATCTTGTCCTGAGGAAAAAGGAAAAACATTTAGTACCACTTTTCCATTAGACATTTCAGTGATTCAATTTAAAATTAAGATCTTAGCACACGCTCTGGAATGTCTTACTTGAATCACCAACATCCAACATTTGAAAACTAAATACTCAGAAAACTGCAAACTACTTACAATTGACATATTGTGTGCAAATATTCTTTGAACTGAACTTTGCATATTCCTGTTTTTAACAGTGTCAGATCATTAAAGGTTTTTACTGACATCAAAGCCCACAAAAATAATTTGAGCCTAAGCTGTGTTTCTTGTCTCAAAAACAACTTTCTCCTGAGCATCCCTGAGCTCCCATTTTAGGTTTCAGCCTAGAAAGCCAAGAACAAGTGGACTTTTTTTTTTAGGGGGCAGGAGGAGAGGGGGAGGGCGGGTGTTTTTTAGTTCTTTATGCGGAATTTACTAATTTCTTAAGTGACTTATGAATTTACTAATTTCTTAAGTGACTTAAGTGACTGCAGTATGAATCTGTTCCTCGAACACATGGTATCCTTGGAAAAACACAGCTACCTTTGCCCTGTGCATGGCGTTCTCACCCAGCCTACCCAACGTGCGGCTAAAATCCTTTAGGAACTGGTATGGGAGCACTTGATCCATCACTTGGGACAAAACGCGTGAAGCATCTCTAACAATTTTAAGCGTTACTGCCTTACACATTAAACATAAGCAACTGCTCAGTGTCTCTGCCATCCAAATGTAGGTTGGTCGTCGCAATGACAGCCTTGCTTTTGCTGGG
>VZRE01004774.1:1647502-1704223 GCA_013396775.1 Cephalopterus ornatus | reverse complement strand
GGGGGGGGCAGGAGGGGTTGAAGATTACTGGATTTGCTGTAATACACTGTATTTCTGGGTTTGCTGCATTTCTGCCCGGACCGAGGGTCCCTGCCCGCACACCGAGCGACAGGAGGCGCGCCCGCCGCCCCACCGAACAGAACGCTCTAATCGGTGCGACTCGGTTCCCACGGCGCGGTTCGGGACCCAAAGGGAAAGGGAGGGAGGGAGAGACGGAGGGGAGGATGGAGGGGCAGCGAGGGGAGCCCGGACCCGGCGCGGGGCGGAGGAGGGCACAGGGAGCGGCACCGCCGCAGGGAGCGGGGGCAGCGCCGGCAGAGCGCTCCGCTCCCGGCTCCCGCCGGGACGCGCGGCAGCGTGAGGAGGGAGAGGGAAGGGGAGGGACACGAGCAAAATGGAGACTTACGCTCCCGCAGGAACGCGCGTGCGCGGCGCCGCCTGCGGCAGCGCGGGGCGGGCGGAGTGAGGGAGCGCCGCCCGCCCTCAGCCAAAATGGCACGGGCGGGGCAGTGCTGCCCGTGAGCCCGGTGATCCCGGCGATCCCGGCGATCCCGGAGCTCCCGGCCGCCGGGGGTGTCCCACCGGGGAGGGGACCGACCCTCCGCTGACAGCCCTGCACGGGCAAGGTACAGCTGGGGAGCGCAGGAGGAGCACACCTGGGGCCGTGCCGTGCCCCGCCCCGGGGTCGGCAGGGAAAAAAGTCTCGCGAATTTCAGTCTCACCGACTGTGTGCGGACTTGGCACTGCAAGAGGTCACGGGATTAACAAACAGGGAAAGTAATGTCGCGGGCTGTGTGTCCTGTGCTTGCGCTGCTGCCCCGGCGTCTGGTTCGGACCACGCCGGAGACAGAAGTTGTAACATCCTCATTCGGTTTACTTTCCCCTGCCGTGGCTTTAATTTTTTTGGTTGTGTGTAGCGACAGCGAGACTCCATCGCCCCGTGCCTCGGTGCGGGCGGTGCCCATGCCCCTGCTCGTTCCCCTGGCGCAGACGCGGGTGCCGGAGCTCCTCAGTTCGGTGTCCGAGTCACACAGCGCGCTCTGGCAGCGCCTCCTTCCAGAGCAGCACATCCAGCACCATCATCGGCTTCTGCCTTCAAGTATTTCTCCGTCCACCGCTTTCCAAAGGAAAAAAAGTTGCTTTTGCTAAGTTGGACTGAGCTTTTGTAGTGAAGACAAGGTCTTGCTGCAGAAAGCCAGGTTTCTAATGGGCCTTTGGTGTGTACAGAGTTCATTTTCAGTCTGGTACCAAAGAAAGCTCTCTTAAATAGCTACTTTTATGTGTATCCACTGTAGAGGAATGAAGCTGCTGAACATTACTGTTATTCCAGTGCTTCAGGCAATCAGAGATGTTGGGCTCAAGCCCAAACCTTGAACTTTATTTTATATTCTAAATAAAATCAGTATGAAAGACAGGTTTGATGTATTTGCTGGAGCTGGTACCATTAAGAAGTGATGCGAGGCACTTTTACTGCTGTGTTAATGAGCACTGCCACAAATAATGACCAATACTGCAAGTGTCATAACTTACTCTGTATACTCATATTGAAGACACTGTTGTCACCAACTCATGAATGTGGTATCAAGTATCATTATTACTTAATGCCAACAGAGAGAGCCAAGATTGCCTTTTGATGCCACTGCTATGAGTAATGCCTAGGTATCTGTACTCCCATACAGCAATGTCCCAAGCCTAATCCCAAAAATCACTCCATGCTGAAGTGACAGCATCACTTCCCCCTGCTGTTACACATTTTGTCAGCCCTTTGTGACACTGCACAGCGACAGGTCCCTTGAGACTGTTATCTGTAAAGCTACCCCAGATATGTCCCTTTTACGGTCCATACACCTGTCTTCTAGGATTAAGCAATTGAGAATCCAGCAGTGGCTGCTCTTCCTATATCCACTTGTTCCTGAGAAACATACTGAGCACTCATTTTGTTTACAGAAGCAAACACAGTATGTACAATTCCCGTATCTAGTGAAGTATTTTGCCATCAAAGGGTCACTTTATTTCTCAGTTATTATCTTCTGCAGTTACACCCTGAATGGCAGACAGACCTTTGCCTCAAGTTACCAAGTTATTGCAAATGCTAATTTCTGTGTAGTAATTTTTCACTCTTTTTATGTTCCTAGCATGAAGTCCTAGTGTTTTTAATGACACTACAGTTGCCCATTGGTTTTATTACCTTGCACTGATTTGGTAATTTTCCTGATGTCTTATTGAACTCACTGAACTGAGTTAATAAATAACAGTACAGCAGGCAACTACCAGTGACTCTGTTTCCCAAAACTGACTCAATTTGTCATAAGGAACATGAAATCAGTGAAGTCTGTATCTTGACTTCAACAGCCTAATCTGCATTACCTTGCTTTCTTTGAGTTATTTTACTTTTCTGGTCATCCCACCCTGTAGGGATCATACTTTTCCCTTCCTGACATGCTTACTGCCATGAGTTGTTAAGGAGATCATATCACTAGTAAAAGCAAAGACCATCAGACTTCTACATAGACAGATCTCCAAATCAAGGGATACTGTGTGAGATGATGTGCCCATCACACCCTGATGAAAATACACTCACGTATGCTTTTATGTGTTATCCCTTGTTTACTCAGTGTTTTAAACTGCTACACAAAAATGTTGCCTCTTTTGAGGTTGAAAGGCAAAGATAAGAATTTAAGACTGTTTTTTTATTCCAGGCCCACGCTCGTGATTCCATGAAAAAGAACACTGTACTGAAGTATATGCTGAAAAAAAGAGACTTCAGTAAAGCAGCACATCAGAAAATCTGCTTAAATATGTCAGACAGTTTTAAAACCAACCAAAAAAAACTAACAAAGAACAAACAAACAAACAAAAAACCAAAAAAACCCCGAACCATGAACCCTGACTGTTATTCAGCAGTGTTGAAAACAAACTGCAAATTCTAATCTCTTTGAATAGCTCTAGACATAATTCTCCACTTCTAACTTTGCAACCTCTGTCTGTAACCAGAGATTATGTGTAACATAAATACTTGCAACTGCTAAGATTTGTAAGAAACAGGGGAAGAGGTGGGCTACTGCTACAGCAGAAGCCTTGGCTTACAAAAATACAGCTTTAATATTCTATTATTAACAGAGAAAAACAAATACAATCCATAAGTAGAAGTGAAGTGTGTTTCTAGATAATCTGCTTCTAACATTCAGCTGAGCATGAAATCTCCTCTTGAAGAAAAGCCTGGTAGAGATCCCAGGAAAACATTCTTTTAGCTCACTGCTGCTTATTTGTTTGACGGGACATTTCACTTTGTTCCTTTATACTGAACTGCTTTATACTTTAGTAGTAACAAATTTTTTTCTCTCTCTAATCCTCAGCAGGAGCATGAGCCCTTAATATCCTGTCTTTGCCAGTCAGTATTTCACTGAGTCAAGTCCTCATAAAAGGTGTTTTACCTGCAAAGTGATACATGGAAGTCTATCTGTCTCTGTGATGGATTGGAATTGTATTTATTTTTCAGTGAATTCTGTGGTTTCCAATATGAAACTATCTTAAATTATCTTAAATTACAAGTCTTAGAGCTGTGATGTTACGCAGCATGTATTTTCAAACATTGTTCTGCCTTAATATTTGTTGTGTATCCGAGAAGTAGGAACATACCGATTCTGAAGAAGTAGAAATGGTATTAGTGAATCAGAAGCTGGCAGTTTTGTCTGTAACAAGAAGATTCTTCTCATTGTCTCTTTCTGCTGAGTTCTACAACTTAAAGTGTGTGCTTATTTCTTCTTTCTATGTGAAATGATATTCACAATCCTCAAGCTTCTGTGAGAAGAGACCTTCAGAAAAGGAACCCATCAGAAAAGCAACAAAGCATCATAGGACTTTTTAAAGAAATTTTCACTGTTTTTTTTTCTTTACTATTCAGTTCTAAAGCTGCCTTTTGTTGGTTTTATTTAGATGGGATACAGAGATTATATTGTGTCGGATTACTGCTATTTTAGGGAGTCTGGACCTTAAGAACTCATACAGTATCACTTTCATGGCTACTTCTTTGTTACTGTGATTCAGGTTTCCTGGCACTAAGTATTTTCTTCAAGCCACGATGTATTATCTACTGGCCAGCTCACCAACTACTTACTTTAAGACCAATTGGCTGTTTCTTCTAACTTCAGCTTAGTCATCTCTCTTTCCTCAAAGCCAGGAAGAGTATTCGTGTTTTTGGCAGAGTAACAATGATACTGCATCTAACCAAAACAGCCCTTCTGTGAAGCCAGTCATTAATTCCTCTCTGGTAGCTTGTCATCACCAGATGTCTGCTGAGTTTATACCCTCTGCATTTCCCGTGACTGCACCCACAAGGCATCCACAAATGGTTCTGTATTTTCAATGAGAGCACCACATCCTTTTTTTGAACGTTCCTCTTCGCTACCTCAGCAACTGCAGCTGCTCCATGGAACTGCAGCTTCTCTTTAGGTTACATATCATACCTCTCTCGAGTGAATGAGTCTACAAAGAGCATAAGAGTATAATTTACTTTTACTTTGAGAGTTTCATCACTCGTGTTTTGGAAAGTGGGCTTTGCACAGAAAGAAATGAGAAATATTAGATATCGAACACAGCAAAATATGTCCAGGTTTATATCCACAAGTAAACCACAAAATGGGTTTGTTTCCCGGAAGGAGCACTGGCAGTGAAGTCTCTCTCTGCCCATAATGAAGCATATCTGAAAGAGGACTCACAGCCACATCTAAGCATGAGAAGTGTAGGCACATTTCCCTGTGGAAATGCCACTCACCGAACGTGCTCACCAGCAGTAGGTGCAATTAGCTGTGTCCAATTTACATTTGGAGCGCAAGGGACAGGCTTTCACAGCAAACACAACAAGCTGGGCTTTGTGAATAGTTTCTCAGTTCAATGGGAAACTTTACAAAATGTATGTGCAAGGTATAATTACAGCTTGCCACAAATAAAATTTCAAAAGGATAATTGAAACAGCACTCATATCTTGAAAAAAGGAACTGGTTAATTGATGCAGGTTCATAGACATATGTCATGGCACACAATACAATTAATAAAATATAAACACCAATTTTCAAATCAACTCAGCTTGATAGCTTGAATTCAAATTTTAGGAACAGCAAAAAAGCTAAAAAACACCACAAAGTAAGCCCAATCCTTCAGCTGACTAGTAAACATGAAGGAAAAAAATTGGAAACTGTTAATATTTTTCTAACTCCTTAGGGGTCTTTCTTTCATGTTTTTTTCATGCTCTCTGTGGCCATTGCGACTAGTAGGAAACCAGCCAATTTAGTCAAAAAACTTTGCAGCATAGCAGGGAGTCTCATTTGTCATCACATGCAATAGCAGCTGTCTCCATCAAGAATGAAGTTAATCAGTACAGACTACATAAATTAGGTAATTCTTTAGATGGTTGACAGTGTACCTTGGAATGAACAAAGACCAATCTTTGTCTCTTGATACTGGGAAATTTCTCTTTCAAATATGCCAGTTTTGTGCTTTGAAACTAAGGAGCAATGAAATTCCTCAATGTATTTTTTACACAAGTATTTCTGGCAACTGAAGATACTCAGTGTACACAAGGGACACTAAATGTTGTAATTGTAACACCTATATCCAGTCTCAGGTTTTTTTCACCTTTCTTCACCTTCTTCCACTTTATTCTTAATTATTTTGTATTATTGACTAAGTTTCTAATCCAGGTCAAACTTGAGAATCGCAAGAAACAAAGAGTGTAAAACCTTGGGAGCATGTTTCTTCATGTTAAAAACCCCTGAAATACACTATTTTGAGTTAATATGCTGAACATGTAGCAAATAAGTCTCTAAAGATACTTAACTTCATGAAATTTTGCACCCTCCTCAACTTTGGCACTAAGTAAAACAGCTTGTGTGCCATTCAGGAGGACAGAATTTTCTTCCTAAAAATTCATTTCATACAGCCTTGAGAACACTTAGGACCCTTCAAACCCCCAGTATTTTCAGTTTGCACAATGCCTCTAGCCTGAAAACACTGATTGATTATGTGTTTAAAATCAACCCATGAACATAAATGAAGGAAGAAACTGGTTGCATAAGCTTTATGCCTCTTTTCTTTACCACACCTCTGTATGTTTATTATGGAACTTCCATGTAAAGCGGGCAACCAAGCAGGAAAAAACTGACCTGTTCTGTAAAAACTTAGAGTTGCCTATTTAGAACTCTGGCCTACAGCCATAAAAATATGTTTAGTTATCTCACAATTATGTCACATACTCCTTCCTCGGAAGATCTGGACTAGATTAATTTGATATTGTAAAAATATGTGCTATGTGAAAAGAAGAGCTGAGATATCCGCGTTCAATTTTGAGAAGAAAGCATAGCTCAGAGGGCTAACTGGTTCATGATTCCAAGAATGATATAGAAGTGGGGTAAAAAAAGGCCAGTGCTGATGCACCAGCTTAAGGGAAAACCCAACATTTGTTTATATTATTAAATGACCTTACTATTGGTATAACTCTGTTTATGTTGCAATCATAAGGTACTGGGAAAGGACACACTCACAGGTATATGATGTACAGACGCTGAGGCCATGCTGGGTTCTCAGAATGCTGCCTGCCTCAGCTGACAAGGGCCTTTTCCAAGGATACCATGTGATGAATGCCCTCAAAGATTTTAGAGGATGATACACAGAATATTAGTGTAAAAGGCAGAAAAGCAAACTGATTTGTACATAAAGACTTCAGTATTTACCTTACTCTTTTGATCGCTGTTCCTTACCTCTTTCCGAAAACAACAGTGAAGATATTCACTTTGTTTCAGGTTTTATTTTAATTCTTTCTGCAATTCCTGAAAAAAGAAAGATGGTATATGTTGCCTGTTTAACTAAAGGAGTAACAATAACCTTAAGCAAGATCATTTTGATATAAAAAGAACTGGATCTTTATCACAAAAAAGAACTCAAGGGAAACTTTCATGTACTACAGAAAACTCGTTTAACCTTCAAAATCTGCTAGGCAGTTTTGTGAGGAACCACAGCAACTAGAACACAGATTACAATAATTAAATATAAAAGAAAGGGTTGAGCATCACATATGTTATCTACAAAAGTTGTTAAACAATAGATGGCAATATTAATGCAAAGAATATTCATATTGTGGTGCTATCAAGGGCATACATCAAAGTGGAGTGCTTTTTTGCAAAATCAAGGGAAAATGACTTGTTTTGGCAACAGTATGACTTGGCATGTCATAAGAAATTATAAATTGTTTTCAAGATGTACTGAGTGTATTCCTTATGAAGTATTGTGTTTACTAGGAAGGGAGAAAGAAAAGGCAGAAGAGCTGGAGGATCCCCACAGCCCTAAAGCAGCATAGGTAAGGATGGTTACAACCTTTGGGCTTTTGCAAGCTAGGCCTAGTTCTTCATGGACAAGCTCTGTGTGAGCAATATGGCACATGGGGATTTACAGAACCTACATAAAATTTAAAATTTCTAATTTGAAGTGGTTCCCTTTTGAGAAGCTTAAAATTATCTTTTCCTCCTGAAGATTCCAGAAGATATTGATTTAGAGCTCCGTTATACATAGAAAAGTGCTCTAAATTTCTCTTGTAAGTGTCTCACTGGAAGTAACAAAGCCACTCAAAAGTTTGCTCAAATGCGTTTTAAATTGGTTGATGGACTAATGTTGAAGGACTAAGTATAGCTATGGATTCACTTCCCATGAGTGATTTTTATAAAATTTCCATATGTCAGTGGCACAATGTCATTTAAGGACCTTTTTTCTAAATCACATAAAACCGATTTAAATCAGTTACTGTTTTTAATCAAATTCTGCTGCCCCAAGTTAGAACTTGTCCTTTGAATCCATAAATTACCTGAAGGAAATTTACCTTGAGTATGATAAAGTATTGACAAACACGTAACTCATTCTCTGACAATTCTTGGTGCTTGTGAAAAACGTTCAGTGGTGAAAACAGCTGTGCCAGCAGCTACTTCAATGCAGTTACAATCTTACTTGACTAGACCACAAAAAAACGAGAAAGCTGAACAGTTTCCACACTCCTGATAACTTACATATTTCGTGTTTTCCCCTTAATGCTCTATTTTGAGTAAGTAATTCCAATATTTTTAGATTCCTTTTTTGTTGCTTTCTCTGGTGATTGCTTTTAGCAAGGGAGTGAGGGAGTTTGAAAGGGACTGTAGGTTTCATAAACTGTGTATGCACATGCCTCTGTGAGCACCTCTGCAGTCAGCAAAGAAAAGGTGCTAGAAAACACGGGAACAAATTTCAAACAGTACTAAAATACTCCCTCATAGTAATTTTTATTACGGCGTATTCTGACCTTTTCAGTCATAAGGAACTGATATTATTACTGTACTTTTGGTAAACGGGAACCATCAAACTGCTGTTCCTCAAGATCATTCTGAGCAGCTGCAAGGACAGTTGCATCTCTGGGGCTGCTGGTGGGGATGAAGGAGTGCACAGAGTAGCCTCTCCCTGGTCCCACGTCCTGCTGTCTGTGCCAGATATGGCACTGTCCAACTGGGAGCTGTCTCTATAATCTCTGTCACTGCTGCGAGGGAAGAGGGAGCCTCCACAATGGAATTGCTGCAGTACAGATACACAGTACGAATTCAAAGTTAGTATAAGCTGAATTCTGCAAGAGGAAGCTTCACACCAGGTGTCAGAATTGTGACTCGGACTTTAAGAAACTTGGGTTTGGTCCCATTTCTTAACCAATATAAATCACAAATATGACTTGGAGAATTCTTTATTTGGCATCTGTAGCCAAACAGTTTTCTCAACTCCTTTTCAGAGTGTGTCAAAATCATTACTTTAAGCATTAACTGGATTATCAGAGCTATACAGTCTGATAGTCATGTGTTGGCTAGTTGTTTTGATGTCAATATGCTTTTTGTTTGCTGACATTATTTTAGTATTACCAATAGTTTAGGTGATATGTCTTCTTGTTGATATTTGGGAGTATTAATAAAGCACGTAAGACCTGTCTTACATTTCTTTCAATAAAGAACCCATGGAGTTTTGAATAAATGTTCTCTGACTAACAGAAGACCATGACCAGTTTTCTCTGTTAGCCTATGGCTCTTAAGCCTGGCATTAATTTTGGAATGTAGTCTGCAAGTAGGAAGGCAGTAGCGGAAGAAGGATAGCCTTGTGCAAAGACTGACAAAAATTCGCAGCACTCAATGTCACAGTCTCAGCACAGTCTTGTCACTTTACGCTCACCTGTATCACTCCTTTGGGGAAAGGAAAGGATTTCGAACTGGGCTATCAGTAAAAGTGCCACTACTGCTGGTTGGAGAGAGGGAGAATTTAGAGGTATCTGGGTTTACTGATGATTCACAGTAATTAACTGTTGGCTGCCACTTTGCTTTCACCATCATCAGTACTCTGTGACTGCGTCTTCTCTGTGCTCCCTAGCAAGGGTGCAAAGAGCTGAACCAACTGAGACTAACCTTATAAAAATACAAACTGCATGAATGAATCAAAAGCTACATTCCTAAATTCCAGGGGAAGACCAAGATATTTGAGGTTTCAAATCAGTCCTTTACAAGCCTCCCAACTGGATTCATTATGAAGTTGCTCATCTTCTCGATGAACATAATAATTCAACAGAGAAATTCACAGGCCTTTAAGTTGTTGTTTTGCTTTCGTAATTTTCTTTTTTTTTTTGTGAAGATTAGAGTACAAAGCAAAACTCCATTGCTATCACAAGAAGCTTCAGAGCAAAACAAAATTAACATGAGAAGCAAGTAGAGCCTTACAGAGAAAAATGGTGCTACTCAAGAAATAGATAGTACTATTAAGATCGCTTAGTTGGCAAGACAGAAGGCCTGGACTGATTGCCAACAGAATGGCAACAGAAACATTCAGATAAATTCCAGTCTCACAATCATTAGGCCACATGGGAACATTTCAATGCAATGCAGTATGCTTCCCTGAAGAAGTGGTGGGAAAAAAATGTTTCTTTTATTTTGGCAGAGGAGAATTTTAAATTTGGTAGAGGAGAATGACTATAAGCTATAGGCAGAATTTTAACCTAGATTGGCGTTCCACTCAGGCAGAGAGTAGGTAAAAAGGCCTGTCTTAGCTGATGTATTTTGTGATTCCTGTAAGCTGGGGTAGGATTCTCCAGTCCTCACTCACTCCTCACTCAGTCTCCAAAATGCACAGGTAGCTCCTCTCTGCTTGGAAGCGAAGCAGTGTGTGGTTTGATCTGGTAGCACCATAGCATAATTCACTGCATAGCATGAGAATAGGATATAGATAATGGGATATCTAGAAACTCAGTAAAAGACTGTTCCAGCTGGAAGCTGCAGTGTTTGAAGGAGTGCAGCCCCATCCTTGGACACTGAGGAGAAATCCTAGCCAACTTCTTGTGCTGAAAAAGGAAATTGCCGTGTTTTTTTTCCTAATACCTTCTTTCTCACTTCTACCCTTCGCTATGGTCTGTCTCCACAGGGAGCAGGATCTAGCTCTGGCCACTCTAAAATTTTTATGTGATGTCTAATAAATGGGTCTTGGTTTCAGTCTCTTTTCCATAACATGTCATTTGAATTTTAATATATTTAGCACAAAATATAGAGCCTATGCCTGTGCAGGTATTTTCCCTGTTACAAAAGCTGCAGACATTCCACTTGACTGCTATGAAGGATTATACCTGAAGAATACTAAGATACATAAATATTTGCACAGTGACATCAACTTAAGCAGTGCAGGACAAACTTTACCAAGTCAAAAAGAATCTGATGAAAATTGTTTAGATTTAGAGAAAATTCACATATTTGTACCCCATCTTCAGAAAAACAAGCCAGTGAAAAAGATACCACTAGAGTGAGAGGGATAAATTTGACCTGAATTTTCATGTTAAATTCACATTTATGTTTTTTAGATTTGTTTTGTACTTTGAATACGAGGAAGCCTTTTAAAGTATGTATTGCAATTCACTTTAGAAAATCACCTGTCTCTGAAATATCCAAAATGGTCACCCATGACTTAGAAAAGCCTGAGGAATTTAATGCAGAAAAGTGATTTTCATAATCTTGCACACCAGGAAGCATGTTGCGTGCAGGATCTCTTGTAACGAACTGGGCACAGCTCCTCAAGTGCAAGGAGGGCTTTAACTTTGAAGTCTATACTCTGTGTTTCTGTAATCAAACATGAAAAGTATTAAATTCAATATCAATTCAATATCAAACATAAATAATCAAAATCAATTAAATTCAATATCAAACATAAGTAGTATTAAATGTCAGAGAACTGGCAGGTCACAGTAATGCATTGCCACACTAGAGACACTCATGGTGGTAAAGCTGCACAACAGTGGAAAAGTAGTGGGGATTCAGTTCATTTTTCATATTTGTTTATTTGTTATTGGTGGTGGCCATATTTTTTGATTTACTTGAATAATGCTGCCATTTTGCAACAGGCCTTTAGTAAACATTTAGGAATCTTCATTTTACATATAGTTGGGCCCAGTAATCAGTCTGTTTATTACTTTAATTATCCTTGCTACAAAAAAGGCTTTTATATACTTAAGAAGGAAGATAAACAAATTGGAAAGTGTCCTGCTGGCACACCAACATTTGGGAAAGGATACAGGCAGTACATCCTCAGACATTGATATTTATTTCCAAACTACAAACTGCTAAGATACTTTATTCTATGCAAACACTGGCAAGAGATCAATATAAACAAAATGATCCCGGATGAGCAGCTCCAGCTCATTGTTGTGGCCATTTCTCATGCAACCGCCTGTTTTAGCTATTGAACAATTGCTGGTATTCCTGACTTGAAAGTATCAGTCACTTTTCCGTGAAGAGTCTCACAAGCGAGGAGTAAGTGACAGTGGAAAATTTTATACTATGATGATATAAAAAATCATGGGTTTGAGGATTAATCTTTTATTCATAGCCATAATTTTCATGCTATTGCATCTCTATTTGTCAGCCTCCATAGCGTGTCAGTTTTCACATCCATTCTTTTGGCACTGCAGCCAGTAAGACAGATACTCAAGATCTCTATCCAAACGTGCATTTTCTAGAACATAAGGTAAAACCAGATGGAATCTGAATTACAAAAGTACAGTAATCCCAATCCATATTAATAACCTGCAAAAGTAGACTGAGTCTTTGAATTGTAGTTTACGTGTAGTCTTTTTATGTAGTGTCTGAAGGTCTTATTTATTATTATTGATTCTGAATGAAATAGTTAAGATAGCTTTCACAATAAAAAAGATACAGCTGGAGCTGTGATATTTACAACAAACTTTGGCTTTAGTGCACTTAATATAGTGTCTGTTTTTTCCATTGTAACCGTAACTTTTAAGAAATTCAAAAGCTCAGTATCTATTTAGTTGGAAGTAATAAACAGCACAAAGAACTTGGTTTTTTTGTTGCTGCCGTAGAGAGGCTTGTAACTGCAGAAGGTAAGCAAATAACTTCCTTAAAAACTCAGGATGCAGTTCAAAGAACTACTCCGACCCAGCAAGGTAAAGTGAGATGAGATAAAGGTGCCATATTCACGGACCAACCTCCAGCGCCGAGCCTGCAGACCGCTGCCGTGACACGGGCCCCGCTCAGCTCTCAAACACCCCGCAAACTCCTGTCAGCACCAATCCAGGCCCTTCGGCAGAAGGCCCTACCATTGGCAAACCTCTCCAGATCCTGCACTTAGATGCCACTCCAATTATCTACATAAGGCAAGTTTTACTTCTCTGGAGTAATCACTGTTAAAAAACCCACTTCTATACCTCCACACCTGCACTGTAATAGTAGTCATAGCATAGCAGTAGTATTTTTAGGCATTTTTGTTACACATTACCTCCAAACTTCCAAAAAAAGCAACTGATGTTAAGAAATATCAACAGTAAAAACTGAAGTCCTTCTGTTTTGGAATTAGGGTTGCTTAATGTTTTTATTACTTAATGATAATTAATAAAATATTGTTTCAATTGTTCTTTGAAGAGTCTTGTGGGTGGTACACTGCAGTAATACATTTATACAAATGGAATGTAGCTGTATCCGGTATTTTAAAATGATACATTGCCCATAGATATTTTCATACTGGTTTTTGAGCAAGTGCACATGCAGGATTCACTCAGGTTGCTCATTACCTCTAAAATAGGAACATCTCCATTTTACATTAGTTTGTTCTCTTGTGTGGAAATATTTCTTACCTGAAAAATACTGCCCCAGTTCAGCAAGCTCTTAGGCAGAGGAATAATGTTGCAACTTCTAAACCCATTGGTCTAGTTCTAGGCTTAAAGTTAAAACTGTGTATAAATGCAGAATCAGAATAAAATCCTAAACCAGCTGAAGCCAATGGCAAAATTCCCCCAGGCTGCAGTGATGCCAGCATTTAATCACGTAGTTTTCATATTCAAACACCTGCATCCAACAACCCTCTTTAACTTACTATTTCAAATTCCATTATTTTAAATTAGCAAAAACGAACAGGCATTATTCTTATACAGCTGCATATATGAAAAATATATAAGGCACATGTTTTAATATTTTTATGAGGTGGTCTACAAGTTCTACATAGAAACATCCCTTAGTCATAAATTTGGCAGCACTGTCCATTTATAAAATGACAGGAGGAAAATAACACATAATAGACGAGAGCTAAAAATATAAATAGCTACATCTGTAATGCAGAACAATAGAAATAATAAGGATGTGCGAGGACAAAATGAAATCCAAGTTAAGGGAGTAACCTGGGAAAAGAGATGAAGAAAATAAATACACTGGACAAAAGAAAACAAATATCATCCTAAATCAAAAGAAAGGTCAACTGGTACTGGCCAGAGAGAAAAAGAATTGCTCAACATCTGCATTTTTTCCCTATATTTAATGTAAAAGAAGAGGGAAGCATGGAGCTCAGTAATATAAATATTAATGAGGCTTTGGGAATATCTAGCAGCAGAATTAATAAAAAGAAGGTAAAAGAATATTTAGATAATTTAAATATTTATGATTCAGAAGATATAAATCATATTCAACCAAAGGATCTTAAGGAATTGACTGAGATGGACCTGACAGACATCTTTGAGACCTCACGGTAGAAAGGTTAGGTACCAAAGGATTGAAGAGGGATGAATCTTAGGAAGCAGAAAAAGGTAAAAACCAGAGAATTTCAAGCAAGTTCCCAGTATTTCCTGCCATGCAAAATATGTCAGTAAATATATAACTAATAGCGTACCATTTAGTGCACAGTAACATCGTAATACTCTTGAGGCTGTGAATTCTGTGTCTCTGTCAATCTCTCTCTTTTTGGTTAATGTCATTCAGTCTTAATCATTGCTGAATAAAATTAAAAATTAATAAATGTCAAAAACCTCAACCCAGATAAAGACTTCGAAATAAACAGACTGTTTACACAACAAAACAGAATATTTAGCTACAAATTTGTCAAAACTGAAAAGTTGAAGGACAAAGATTATAAAAAGAAACAATCAAGAGGATTACAAATAAAGTTACTTAGAAGTACACATTTGTTTTAAAGGACAGAAGTTCTTGAATGCACAAGTTCAGTCCCAGTATAATTTAGACTTATGCAAAGCCATAGCAGTTCTTATGGAAAGTGAGACAAGAAACAACTTCAGTCTGAGTTAGTAACTGTCTGTTTGAATTGCATGGTCACTTTTCACTCAGAGGTTAGTTAGTAAGATTACTATTCAAAATATATATGTGCTTGCATAGAATCACATCTGGAATGCAAAGGCGATTCCCATCTTGTGGGTTTGCCACTACTGTCTCCTGTTCATCTCGTTCACAAGCTGCTCACATCCTGCATCAGAGACCACTGAATGTTTGACCCTTATTCCTGTTAGAAATTGTTCCAATATTTCTCCTTCAATGACCAGAATCTTCCAATTTCCAGCTAAAACCTATGCATTGCCAATGTGAAACTGCCCATTATTGGCAATGTTTTAATTTAAATAAGTGCCCTCATGTCGGCTGTTTACCTCTCTTCAGTGTTGGCAGACATTAATCAGAATCTTTCTCAGCCTTTGTTTTCTTTGGCCAGACAAGTCAAATTCTTTACATTTTCTTTAATCCTGTTAGTAATCCAGTTCTTTCAGCCTATGATTCTCCATCATACTCAGGAGCAGGTTTTACATCGCTGTCTAAATGCAATACTGTTTCCCATACCTTCCTGATACATCCTAACATGATGCTTTCCTTTCTCTTTAAAATTTTGCATTAGTCCTTACAGTTGTCTTGCAGTTGATTAAGACTCTAGATCTCCTTTTGTAGACTTTTGCCAGTTAAAGGCAAAAATTCTCCTTTTCATCTTTAAACCCATCACTTTGCAGTGTGCAATATCAAATGTTCTTCTATTTGTATTTCTGAGATGATCAAATCATCTAAATTGACTCACATGTTATTCTGGTCCTCTTCTGTATCATTTTTCCTTTCTGTGTCGTGCTCATTAATAAAAATATTAATGAGACTTGGAAGAATTCCATTAGCACGCTCTTTTCATTCCAATGCTTTCCCTTTACATCGTTATCCCTTCTTTACATATTTCCTTGCCTACTTTGGATTTCTTGTACTGTTCCCCAACTTCTCATGCTTAACTAGTAATTTCCCAAATGGTATTATATCAAAACCTATATCAAAACTTTATGAGGCCCAGATAAAGAAGACCTGCTTCATTTCCTTTGTCAAAACTCAGTTACTTTACGTGAGAAAAAACATCAGATGTTACTAAATTTACACTTTGATGGTGGTTATTCTGCATTCTGATCAGACTTACAGCGCTGTGTTCTTAATTTTTAAAAACAACTACGTGCTGCTCTTATCCACTATCTGCCTGTTTTAAAAATTTTCATGAAGATTTTTAGTATGCAGAGGCAGTACTCATGCTCATCGGCCACATTAACACAATGGCTCTTTTGGAGCCATTACAGTTGATAGTGCCAATGATCCATGGATTATATACTTTTATAAGGTCTGGTGCACTTGCAAACAAAAGGTTTTTTTCCTTTGCGATTCTCCTTCTCAAGAGACATTTTTTCTTCCTCCTCGAATCATCCTTTAATATTAATGCAAAGCAGCCAAACAAAGGAAACAAGCCACAAAAATTATAGGTAAGATGATATGATGAATACACTAAATCCTGGAGCAGAAAAGTAATTTCTGTCTCTGATAGAGGCTTTTTGTGCCTGCTTTTCTGTCCTGTGCTTCCGCAGTACGGAAAGGCCCTGACTGGCTCTGGGGATCATAAGCACACATGCAAATTTAGTCCCATTTTCAACTGTGTGTCCAAGAGAGAAATTGTTCCCTGAGAAGAGCGCAGTTGTGGTGCTGTCTGTTTTGTATCACATGTTGCCACTTATCCCTGACTCTCCCCATTCCCAAAAAAACCCTGTATTCTGGCCAGGTCCATGTTACCATCCATCTTTGCCTCTGACCCATTCTGGTAGCCATTGCCTCTGGATCAGAGAAACCTCTGGAGACTCAGATGATGTCTGACACTATTTATGGTGTTTGGGCATTTCTTTGTCCTGCCTAATGGTCGTTTTCAGGCCGTGCTCTAAAGCTGGGACAAGCCAAGAAGGGAATACAAGAGAATTGGTGTCATGAGATAAACTTCCATGCTTGTCCTCTCCTAATCCTTTCTGCTGACAAGACATCTGTGAGCGTCTCAGGGAAAAGGCCATGATAGAATAAACCAGAAATAATCCTGTGCTGAGGTGAAAGACTTAATTAGCGTTAGCTGTGCTGCTGTGTTGATTGTTCTCTCAGTCACAGCCTCCCTGTTGTCCCCACTATACACACTGGTTTCTTGCCTAACCCTATTCTGGATAAAACTAATTAATTTGCTGGACAGAGAGACCCTAATGTAGACTGAAGGGCAGTGCTACCCCATGTAGACACAGTGCAGGCTGAGACAAGTTTTACTCCTTCCACACAATCCAAAGCTCTTGTGGTAACTCAGCCAGCTCCACACTCTCAGTGTATCCCAGATTTAGTGTGGGAACAACGAGGCTGCACCAGAAGCCATTAACTCTGCCCACTATTGCACAAGCCTCTTACTTGGCTCAGGTTCCTGCTGCACACAGAGTAAAGACTCGTAAAGACAGTATTAATGTAACCAAGGACATTGACCAGCAATGGGGGGACATGGAAGTTAAAGAAAAACAAAACAAAGAACCTGGAGGAATTCAGGTGGGCTTCATCATACACAAAACCAAAAAGACCCAAAACCAAATGCCACCTCTGTAAAAATAGAAGGTACTGAATCTGCAATGATATATCCGGAGATCATTAATTGGATCATAGAAGATTCCCATAAAAAGCCCTGCTGTAAGTTGCTTAAAAGAGAAAATGTGATTTAATAAAAGAGCTTTGACATCCTTGCAACTCACAGTTCAGAGACTCCTCATCAGAGTGAGGGCTTTGTTTGGAACATGCCTGTGCCAAAGACCTCCTGTGTGACCACAGGAGTGTATCTTACTTTCCCTGTACCTTTGTTAGTTATCTATAAAATGGATAATATATTCTTCCTTTCTCCATCCTTTATCTCGTCTGTTTAGATGTTAGTTTCTTTAAAGAAAAAAATTGCCTCTCACAGCAAGGGAGAAAGAGTGCAGGCTCAGTAATAATAACACAGAGACCTAGACATTGTCTGACAAAGTAAGGTGATTTCCTCTTTGTCTCCTTGCTCATCAGCCAGGATGTGCAACACTTTATGAGTCTGTGGGCATATAATGGAAGGCTGCATAGCTGGGAAACCACAGGGGCATTCACAGGCTTTTACCAAGGGATAGGAACTGTATTTGAATTAGGAGCAACTGACATCCAGGGTCTCCAACAATACAGATAATTTGGACTTGTATAAGGAAGTAGGAAGTACTTATTAAAAGGAAAAGTTGTGCAGAATACTGACCAGAAAAAGAATAGATAAGGGCTATTTTCAATAACTACTTGAAGTCATCATCGCATTGAATCAGAAAAAAACCCCACACTTGCTGAAATGCATCAATAGAAAGGGAAAAATGCCAACACAGAGAATACTAATGAAAAGATGAGTGTATAAAATCTAGTTCTATCTGCAGTATTGCAGTCAGCTTTGATTACCTTTTCAGGTATGGGATACTATCAGTCCTGGAAGGGTGCAGTGCAGGAAGTCAGGGTGGTTCCGGTTTATGAGAGTCTTTGATACAAAACAATTACGAGGGATTAGGCTTGTTTGCCTGATAGAGTTCAAGGACACTAACAGAATAGAATTCAAGGTGACACCTCTGAGAAGCACATAGCTAAAGATCACAGCCTGAAAGAAGGGCTGAAGGGCAAAAAGACTTACTGAGGAGAGCAACTTACTCATTTCTACAGGAGATCTCCCTCTCTTTTGGGGATCCAGGTTACTGTTGGGTCTCCCTTGTGCTGTGTAGCTCCATTTGTCCACTCTACTGATGAAGGGAGCTCTTAAGGAGCATTAAAGTCATTAAAGCATTAAAGTAATTCTCATAGAAACAACACTGTTAGAATCCGTAGTTTTATATCATCTTTTGGTTTGTTTGCCATATATGAGCAAGGCTGTGAGACAGAACTATTATAAATGCATTTAAAAAGCAAGTTATGTGAGGAACAAATGAGTTATTTTCCTCTGCTAGGCAAATGAATTCTTCCTGTGCCTAAGAAGCAAGTAGAGTAGTCTTCTAGTTTGAAGTTAAAAAGTCATAAATGGCCTGGTTTTGACCCTTTACAACAGCCCTCAGCCCAACAGATTTTTTTTTGTGCAATAATTTCCCATTCTAACAAATTTTTCATTTAATATTCCAGTCCTTCTTGGCCAGATGTGTGTCCTCTCAAATATGTAACCATTACAACTTCACGTGTTTGATGATTGCCATGAAGTTGGTAACAGTAAGAAAATGTGTATTGCATCCTTGTAGGCTTTTAGAGACTCTGGAATGAACATATGATGTTAAGACTGAGTTGTCTGGCGATCCAAAAACACTTTGATTGTTGTGGCAGGATCGAATTCAACACTTACTGAATTACTTCACCACCGTTGTACTGTTAAACCAACAGAATTAGTAATTCAAACCTCTTGGAAGGAGGAATACATTTCAATGTTCCTTTTTAAAATCACTGTGAAGGACTACAGGTACCAAGTTTTATGGAAGGAAAAAGGTAACATACTGGATGACTAGATTTGCTGATCAGTACTTTAAAATCCCAGTTGCACAAATAATTTCACTTGCACAGCTGTAGAAGTCAGTATTGTTTTGTATAGTTGTAATAAATTCAGACCCTCTTTGTTCATTAAAATGACAGCATTTTTTAGTCATTGTCCTAATTACAATATATTAAAAAGTTAAATAATTTATAGCTCCCATTCTATAGAATTGAAATGAGGGTATCCCTCTTTTGTCAACTGGTACAATTGGATTTATTGGAATTACTCATAGATGGCGTATGAAAAGCACAGAATGACACCTCTTTACAGCCCAAATTATTCACCTGAGAACAATTCATTAAGAGCAAGATCTTCTAAAGTGCTTATACTAGCCTTAGACACCTCTTCAGAGGTATCTCCAAGAGAGACTTTAGACACTCATACCACATTTAATCCTCAGATTCACTCTTCAGATACCAACTGAAGTCTAGAGCTGTAAAACTTGTCCACCAGTAATTGATCGTGATCATAAGTGGCCAAGTAGTAATTGATCATGGTCAGAAATGCCTTTTGCCAGTGCTGAACAGTTCAGAGTTTGTCTCAATTTTGCTGAAATGTTTGAATGCACAAATTGGAGATGTGACAGATGCATATTGAGTGACTCGACCCTGCAAATTCCGTCATGTTGTCCTCAAAACCCAATTATTGATTATTCTAGGAGAGAATACTCGTCTCTTGGACTCATAGTACATTGAGTGGAAAAATTGAATATTAATTGAAAATTCAATATATTTGTATCTGGAGAGAGATAAAAGTAGTGACTGAAAGTGAAATCTGTCTCTCCCTTGGGAAGTGCAGAGTCTTGGGCTCTTCCTCCAATGACTATTTATATTTTAAATTAAGTATATTAATACAGATCCCTCATATCAAACAGAAATTGTAACAGTCAAAGCTAGAGCGACTCTGAAAATCAGCAAGGCGGGGGAAGTGTCAGAAGGGAGTGGAGATTAGGAAATAACTTCCTCTCTCCTTGGCATTTACTGTCAGTAACATTAGGCAGCGTCTTGTTCAATAATGTAGCTTTGGAAGATACGTAGTTATTGCCTGGCACTGGCATAAGGACACTAGTTATTTACTCCAGTAGGGAACAAGAAACTCCCGTGGTAAGCCAGAAAGTAGTTATTGCATGCTGAGCCCAGGTCACCTTCGTGGAGGAGTTATTAATTATTTAGTGTTCTGAGGGATTCTACCACCTTCAGTTGTTCAGATAAATTTTTAATAAATCACTATTAACATAAATGGAAAGTATAAATTGCTTGCATTATGCTATAGGCAGTGGCAGCACGGAGAGACTTCTGCACTAAGGTCCAAGAAATGCTGCTTACCTAACAGGAGCTGACAGCTGAATGATCCAGTTCTCCTGGGAATGTCCTGGGAAAAACAAACAAACAAAATCTTTTCACCATAAGGGAGTTCTATTTTACAGTTGCCAAAAAGCACCTCAAGCAGTGAAGTTATGTGAAGAACTGAAAAGAATAAACAGTATTTTAGAGATCTGTTCCAAAGACTTACCTGGAGATGGAACTATGTTCTAAGAGAAAATTCAATTGAGCCAAAGCTCAACAACTGGCAAAAATAAACTTCTGTTACGAGACTGTGTGTCTTCCAGAAGCATAGTATTTACCGGAGATATTTTTCTAAACGTAATTTGTTGTTCTTGAAAGAAAGGTTTAAAGACCAAAATTATAATTTAAGAATTCATTATCACTAGAGGATTTCCAGTGCTTTCTCTTTTCCCAAGAAGTTATAAAATGTTTAATAGGTGTTTGCAATAAATTAAGCTGTTTTAACACTTCATGTTTTGCCTGTTTTCAGGACAATGACTCAACTACAGCACTGTACTCGATGTGCCTAAACTTTCACCCCAGTGCAGAAAGAAGGATTTTCAATTCAGAAAAGCCAACATTTACTCGAAGAAAAACTCAAATAGAAACTTTTTAGTTAAATACCACTTAAAACAGCTGGGGAAGACAGAACTGCATTACAGGGTTTTGTACACAGCTGTCCCATGTCCCTCTGTCCTTGCAGGCAGTTGGTTGCTCCCAGTCAAACTCGATGCCATCCCAAGTCACTGAGCAAATTCTGTTCTCCTCTTGTTCCTGGGAGGGTCTCCATCTCTTGTGAGATTTGCCTGGCTGCAGATTCCTCATCCCTGCAGTGTCTTTGCATAAGCTTCAAGCCATCGTCTTCATTCTGTGTCTCCTTTGCTGGCCCCATGAAGCCTGGAATTGTTTCTGTCTCAATATACTCAACAGCTTCCCTGAGGAAGGAGTCTGCACAACCTCTCTGCAAGACTCCACCCAGACAGGCTTCTTAAAAGAACATAAACACAGTTGTGAAGACATAAATAAAACAAATACCATCTGTCATGCTAGCATTGCCACATATGTGTAACCACCTTTTCTTAGTCTTTTCAACCAATTTTCCAACATACACAAATACACATTTGGCTTATTAAAGAATTTTAGTACCTTATGGATGCCATTGCCAAGCAATTTGGGTAACTGCAAGATGAACAGCAACCTCACATTAAGTGTCCTATCCTAGAAGGACAAGAGACCTCCTATTTAATTAGCCACAGGCAGAGAAAAGCTAGAGACTCTGGTTAAAAGAAGATCAGCTAGATGATATTTAATCAGAGGAGGCTTAATTTTGCCTTCTTTTTTAGCAATGTCAGTTAGTCTTAATTCCACAGTGTTGTATCAGTGTTAAACCAGCCAAGTGGTGGAGAAGTAAAATTCAGACTCAAGCAGTCATATAATCAGAAGTGCCCACCTCATCCCCAGTTACCTGTGAGCAGACATGAGATACTACCCTTTGTGCCCTCCCTCATGTAGCTTTTCCCATTGTGTACTGACATGTTGCATTACTGGCACTTAATTTTCTCATTCATTATTGCAATATCAGAACACATCCATGTCAGATCATAACGCGAGAGAATGTTTGTGTCTCTCTCAAGCACAGCCTCGTTGGTTACTTGGTACTTCTTAGGCAGGAGGGGGAATTACAGTAAATAATAAGTAAGGAAAATATAAACAGATTTAAAGGCATGTAACATTTCGGTAAGGAAATTTTTTTTATAGCCATGGCTTTGGGGAAAATTAATTTTATGGCCAGCTTTTCAACAGGCCTGCATAAACGCGCCAGTAATGTTTGCAGGTGCAACCATATGTATGTAAGGCATGACTGTCTAAAGAAAAAGCTTACAGCAGGCTGAGAGAGTTTCTTTTTTATTCCTACTTGCTTTTAAAACACAGGTCTTCTAGATAAGGTAAGAAATAACAACCTCCAGCTGAGCTCCTTTAGCTGTGTGGTTGGGAGAGTGAGAAAGGCTCAGCATCCCTGGTGTTAAACCTCCCTGAGAAATCCAGTACTGAATTCTTCTGATGTCACAGGGGGTGCAACTGGATGCAGAAGGCTGAAAAATCTGGTCTCAACATCTAGATGAGTCCATCTAACTTAGCTTTGGTTTTTAATTTCTGCTCCTCACTCCCCTATTCATGTGTAGACATGCACACACACACGTGTGCAAGTTTATATTGGGACATGTGTACACACAGACACACCTACAGAGAGAAACACAGACTGTGTACTTCAAAAAATGCAAATCTTTCCTATTTAATCATAACCTACCTGCAAGCAATGTGTTTAATCATGCTAGAAAAGATACAAGTTGATAATTTTATTCAAATGAAGGAATTGAACAGAACTTAGAGGTTAGAAATCCTGAAGGCTGATTGCTAGGGTTGGGAGCATATATTTATAAGCAATTAATGGCATGCTTGGGGTTTTTTTCTCCTACACGTTTTTTGCCAATGATAAAGTACTCCCTGTATGGTATCAACAAGCTGTGTTATCAAATAGAAAGGAATAGATGAAAGAAAAAGCCTCGAAATTCTGGAATAAACTGATTTCTCTGCCCACACACAACTATTCTCTCCTCCTTTTCTCAGTGGGCTGTAATTTCTCCTTGGCCTTTAAAAGAAAGCAGGATTATGAGGAAAATTGTAAACATGTTTAAGAATTGGTCAAAAAATGCTAATATATTGCAGTCTTGTTGTGTCACCATCTGTATGTGGTGAATAGGTACAAATATGCAGTAGAAGGGACATAGAGCAAACATGGAGGAAAACACTCCAATAACTGAGTATTAGACATGGATGCCTTCAAGAAAGGACAGATAAGCAAGACAATTTTTTTTAATACTAGTTTTAAACTGTTACATTGGAATTAAATCCACAGTTCTTCCTCTTTTTTTTTTTTTTTTGCCACACAGAAAACCATAAACCTTCTCCCAAGCTGCTAATTGGAAAAGATTTGGAAACAAGAGTGTGTTTCTTGGAAAAGCAGTGGTTTGTCAAAAGCAAAACTTTTCACAGGAATGTACCATGTTTTCTGACAAGCAAAAAAAGTCTTAAGTTCAGAAATTTCTGGGAAAAGGTAGAGGACAGGAAAGAGACTGGGAGTGATCCCCAGAATACCTTGAAAGTACAGTGCTTGCACAAGAATGGGAGATCAGTCCAAGAATTCATTTGAAGGAACAGTTAATTACTTGTAGATTATTCCACCATGAGATAACCTTCTCCTTAGAGTCTGTTGTGAAACCCTGTCTTGTGACATGGGAATATTGACCTACTCCTAGATCTTCCTTCTTTGGGAGTGAAGAATTAACATAGCTAAATATTGTATTCATTCAAACTCAAGGACTATAACGACTTGACAAGGAAAAATGAGATCGGAGAGGATCTCAATAGATCCCGTATTCCACTCCCACGCAGTGAGTGGACTGGGTTATAGCAGGTTGGAGAAGGGACCTGTTTGTGTGGTAGCCTCATCCTTTCCCTTGTTGGAAGAATAGTGTAACTAGGAGTAGAGAAAAAGAGAAAAAGAGAAAAAGAGAAAAAGAGAAGAAAGAAAGAAAGAAAGAAAGAAAGAAAGAAAGAAAGAAAGAAAGAAAGAAAGAAAGAAAGAAAGAAAGAAAGAAAGAAAGAAAGAAAGAAAGAAAGAAAGAAAGAAAGAAAGAAAGAAAGGAAGGAAAACTTTTGTTTGGGTCAACTCCCTAGAACTAACATTGATGAGATTGAAGTCATAGGTTTTTCCTCGTAATTATCTTTCATTTCTCATCAGAACAACTAAAAAAGTTAAGCATTTTACCAGAAATCCGGAGTGTGTCAAAAAGTGTGCATGAAATAATGGCAGACTTATTGAGGTTTTCCGGCCAAAAGCATCCGTCAGTACCAGCTCCCTAGTCATTCAATATGTAGAGACTAAAGGTCTACTGTATCACTGAAGTTCCCAGATCAGCACTGAGAAAAGACTTGTTAAATTAAAACGTCATAAGTCATCTGATCTAAAAAGGATGCCCATAATTTCTTCTTGTACCAAATGCCTTCCTTAGACATTTGGATTTAGTAGTTGTCTCTGTGTTATGGCACTGGCAGTTGCTCGCCACCACACTCCCATACCTTCTGCTTTACCTGCATAAACATCCCAAAACCATCCAGCTGCTGAGCATTCCAAGGTACCTGGGGCTTTCTGTCCTGCTCAGCAGCACAGACATCGTGCAGGTTCCTTCTCATTGTTCATGTTGGGTGGTGAAGTCCAAAGACACAGAAATTACATGTCACCTCTTCCCTCCATGGGGTGAGCCCTAAAATTCCCAAAACCTGTTTCTCCACGAATTCTTAACCCGTAGCAAAATACTGGTTCCTTCCTAGATGTGTGTTGCTGTGCTGTCATCTAGTGGCAAGGATGAATTGGACGTCATTCAGTGTCACTCAGTGACAGTGGCTGACAAGGTGTCCTTTAGCTGGAACTAAACACTCGACATTTCAGAGCTCCCAGCTCTGTCCGTGCAGCCCCAACGTGAAAGTCCCTTCCTAGGTTTTTGCTCTGCAGAAAATCACCGTGTACATCCTATGGAATGGGCTGGGCAATGGACACGCTGGTTGCAGACAACAGGCTCTACAAAATCATGGCACCTCCTGCCACTGCCTTGCTCTCCATCTTCCGTCATCCATCTCGCTGTTAACTATTTGCAGGCAAATTCTTGAGGCTGAATTTCAAGCAGTGATTGATGGTTTCTTAACTAAAGCCATTCGGAACAGTGTCAACTCATGAAATGAGTCATTAAATCTATAATCATCTGAGATTGAGAAGATACTTTTTCTCTCAGCAAAAAGTCCTTCCTCCTGCATTCATTTTTTAATTGACTCAGGGAAAAATTAAAAGTGCCACAATGCAGTTTTCTAGGAGAAACCAGGCAAAACCAGCTTTCAGAATGACCTACATATATTTTGGTATTTAGCAAGCTGACTGATGTCAGTGGACAGACTTACTGCCATTGATTTCTAAGGGCTTTAACTCTGATCTGGAATTTCATATGCCAGATAACATTACACTTGCTTGTGCTTAGTTTGGGTTTGCAATGTTCTTACTAACAATATAAACATTTACAGTCCTGAGTTTATTTTTAAGCTGCATGTGCAAGGCTTGATTTAATGTCTTGCATTACTTTTTGTAAAAAGATACCTAAAATCTCCAAGCAAAGAGAAGAATGTGCTGATGTGCTTTACTGACAAGGGACATTTAAGCACATTCTTAAATATTTTGCCTCTCTGAGGACTTCAGTAGATTCTCAAAAGAGAGAAAGAATGATGCTCTACATTTATGACCTTTCTTGTTTCGTCCAAGTCTCAGACCTCTATCCCTATAGTAAAGAAAAATATTAATGAAGGTAAGAAACATTCTGTTTTCCAAATTAATTATAATTAGTCAGAGGCAGTAAATCAATGACCTTTCATACTGGAATACGATAAGAGATTTCTTTATAAATTCCAGAAGAGGTTTAGTTTATTTCTGGCTCAGAATTTCATCTTCCTTAGGTGCTTTATAGAAACAAAATTGCATCTTTTTAATTAAGAAACTGAAAGACAAGCTGTAACAAGGTCAATCAGGTTGAAACAGCTGCATGCTCATTATAATGAAATTGCTGCTTCTATTAATTTATAATATCTGGATATAGTAAATAAATAAAATGTTAAATAAAAATAGGAAGGTTTTGGTCAAATACAATGAGTGAAAATGTATGTGCTTATATAAAAAAAAAGAGCTAGACTTTCATACAGAAATAGAAAAAATACCAACTGTTTGTTAGCAAGACTTAAGAATGATGTAACACGTATCATCAAAAAAAAATAGGTGGAAAAGATGCCCCAAACATTCACCTTGAAACATTTGGTCAGGGCTTTTTGGGCAATGACTGGAAATTAAGATTGGGTCAAAAGCAGTATGTGAAGAAAGGTGAGAGCTGCTCATGCCGCAGTAACTGCAATGCTATTTCGTCACTGAATGTTGCTTTTCATGAATGACCATTTGTACACATGTTTTATCCTTTCAGCAGCCATTCTATATATATGCTCATTTCTCTGAGTGGAGGCCCTTTGTGTCTGCTCATAAATCCAGACCATGCTGACAGTCCTTGCTCTGGTTGTTCACAGTCCCTCCAGAAACCAGCAGGGTTTAGCTGTTCTGACACTGAATGGAGCAATACCTTGCGAACTGTTATCTTTCACCACTAGTAAATTTGTAATTTCTTCATCAGAGTGACAGACAAAGGGAAAAAGAAGCAAAGATGCCTTGAGTTTGACTCAATTGTCTCTCCATTTATATGTGGAAATTATATGTGGAAATAAAAGCACAATTATTCCATGCAGTGTCATAATCTTCTCTCAGCCTCCTACTTGCACATTCATTTCTCTTTGTCTATGCATGGAAGAAGGCCCATAAAATTCTATCCTTGCTGATGATACTTTTGTATTGATAATCCTTGTTTTGACTTGATCTTTTCTGAAGATATTCTTAAAATGCAGATCACAGATATTGTTCTTTACTGAATGAGGCAGCTTTCAAGTTTTCTTTCTGTTTCACCTCTTTCTCAACATACAGGAGATTTTTTTTCCCCAATCTTTTCAGTTCCAGAACAGACATTGGAACTTTTTTTCTTTTTCATAAATGTATTCAGCTTTGGCTTTACAAACTTCTGATCTTTGTCATGCAAGGACATCTCCACAGAATTTTTCATGTAATTTATGCATTTTGCCACTATTTAACTAATGTAATAGATCTCTTAAAATGGGCTTGTGATGACGATTGATTTTTTTTTTGTACTTGAAAGAAAAAATAACTCATATATATACATATATATGCAAGTGTTGTCTACTTCACATAGATGAGTTTGGTTAAATTCCAAGAAAACTGAATTTTCACAAATGTAGTTTCCTTTATTAGTTGAGTGTGCATTTCCTACACCCACAAAGAATCTGTATAAATTCATCTTACTTTCCTTGGGTGTGCAAACAATACCAAAAAAAATAGTCAAAAGTTAGCACGTTCTATATAAAATTCACTTGCATCTGCTACGCACAACTTCCTACACTCTTCAGCTTTAATTTAGCAATGGCTGGATGATGAAGTCATTGAGCCTTAGGAATGTGCTCAGGTCAGGGTCTAAAGCTTTATACTTCATCCAAATACCATTTTGGTTTGGCCCTTTTTACTGAGATGCAATCTATCGTGCTACAGAAGATTTAAGTGAGCACCACCAATAAATCAAGCAGAAATGAATGTCCCACTATGAATTATGTTGCAGACAGCTGCAAATGCTGCAGGACCGGCTTTTTTTTTTTTTTTTTTCGTAAGTTTGAGGCCAAATCATGAGATTTAGGACTGAGCTAAGGTTTGTGGCTGTAGAATGGAGTCCAGAAAGGTTTTGTATGCATTAATATCTCTGATGAGAACTGAATCTACACAAATACTTTGTTTCATTGCCTTTGACAATGGTTACAACAAAGGCTCTCCTGACTCAGCCTATGATTTGTGCATACCTAATGCAAGTGTGTCTTTGTTAGTAACAAGGCTTTTTACTTCAGCAATCGATCTGGGCTGGTTCCACAGCCAGAGTTAATTCTGTTCTTGCCACCATGAAGACTGTGCTGTGGGCGACAAAGATTCTATTGCTTGGGAAGGCTGATGAAAATATGGACCAAAATTTTTTGCTTCCAGTAATTAAGTATAGCAGTATTTACTTTGTGAAAGTTATTGTGAGCTACCACAGCCAAGGAAATGGCCCCAGCTTTCCATCACATTGGTTTTCATGACTTGCAGCAGTCTATCTTCAGTCCCTGGAGAAAGGTGACAGCATCCAGCCTGTCTTATGAAAGTATTTCAGGTTAGACAGTGAGAATATCTCCTAGTGTATCAAAGAGCCCAGTTAGACATAATGAGTTAACAAATGACCAATTTTTCCTGGAGAGTTCTGGGAAAACGGCACAGCTTCTGGGCGGAAATCTTTCGAATGCTAATTACTTCTGGAGTTTTCACCAGGATACAGGGTTTTCTCCATTTTTCTTGTCAGGAAGCTGGAAGTAGGGATTTCCATTTCTGCAGCAAGAAGAAAGTAAAAAAGGGATTCCAGCCCTCTGTATCAAAGTAACCCAGCACAGTTGGTGTGTTCACTGCCAAATGCCTAGAGCTCTGTACTGTCAACTGGAAGGAACAAATCATTAATGTAGGGAACCTTGTAGCATGCCAAGAGGTAGACTCAAGGCTGTAAAAAGGACAATCAGTTCTTCCACCTGCAAATTTGCAACACAAAATCCTAATTCAGGAAACTATTAAAGTTTAGAACTTAGAGGCGTGTGCTGAAGATAAGAAGGCATAGTATTAGACGCATAAATCATTCAAACATTTACCCCTTGGACATGAAAACTTTTCCATTTTCACAGTGCTTCCTTTTGGTAGTTGGTTGGGGTTCTTATCAAGCACATATTGAAATATAGGTCAGTGTATCACCTACCCAGGCAGTAACACAGAAATTAGATATGGAAAAATCAACGCACAAACCACTAAGAAATAGATCAGCTGGAATTTTATTGTTTGTCTCTGACAACGAAGTTGTGCATTTCAACATCAGTCAAAATTTGAATTTTTCTGCACTGTTGCAGACAACCATTTAGTACGTATTTGCTACCAAGTGTGACTTGCTAATGCAAGATTCCTGTATTAATTTAATGAGAATGTAATTGTGTTATAAAATACATCATCTTGGGTAACCTGCTATGACATTTACATTTGATTACCATATCAATGCATGCAGATACCTTAGCATTGCTGATCTCTTTGGAGGTGTTCTTTGAAAAGTGCAGAGACATAATGCAGGATGCTGTATTTCAAGCGAGAAAGTCTCCATTAGGAAGCAGTTAGGGTGGTAAATGGCTCTCCAGTGCTTCAGCACCTTAATTGGGATGTTTCAGCATTATTTTTTTTCCTTTCTTAAATGAAGAAGACAGATAATGCTTCACAAATAATTGTACTTGTTTCCTGCTGCTAAGAGAAGAGTGCTGGAGCAGGTAGCCGGGTTATTCTGTGCTAACACTGTTCCACCAGCTTATAAGTACATTATGACCTGTAGCATGTTGGGGGTTTTTGATATTCTTATGGTTTATGCTATGAGATACACAGTGAGAAAAAACACATCAGGCATTGTGCAGCTGCATAGGGAATGCTTTTCATTAACCTAGAACACTGTAATAAAGCTAAATTAGACTTAAATATTTCCTGAAGCACCTTGTAATCATTATTTTGGGGAACAGTTTCATTAAGAGACATGTTCCACATCAAATACTTTTGGCCAATCATCAGAGAAGATATCGTTTTCCATGTTTCCTATAAAATATACATTTTATCCTTCACCTTAATATTGTCCAGAAATAGCTTCCAGACATCTTCAAATTAGTCAATTTACTTTAATTAAATAGGTTATTTTTCCTCAGCAGAACAATGCTCTGAATATAGTGATATTTCCTGTTCTCTTTTTCCAAATTAATCCTTTTTTTTTTGCCACGTGCAGTGCTGGGATGGAACTTGGGCAAATTCTCCGCCAATATATTTGCTTTACATCGACTTTTCAACCATGTTTTACCTCCATATCTTTTCTTTCGCTGTCATATTTCATAATACTTTGAGTCTCTGCATGTAAAAACCCAAACTTTCTTTGATACTATATCTCTGCTAATGGCAGTAACAGTGTGAATGCCCTATTTAAGTGGAATATCTGCTGAAGGAGAGCAGCCTACGGTGGTGAGCAGCCTCAGGTTCCCCTCCAGCAGAAGTGTCGGGTCCTCTGAATGCACGGCCTGGTCTATCCCTGGCTGAGGGGTTTGCTGTGCTTGTGGATTATTTGCTGAAATAAGAGCAATTGCCCTTTTCATGGCAAGCTCCTGGAGACCCAAAATAGAACAAACAGGATGGGATTGGCCCAGCTCTGCTGTTGAGGGGGATTCTAAGTGATGCAGAAGACCTTATGACTGCTGTAAAACTTTTTAGTGGAGGATTTCAAACTGAAATAAAACAGATGAAAATATAATACCTTGAAAGACTTGAACCCCTAAGATCAGCCTAAATTCTGACTTTTCTAATACGTCACCTTCTTCAAAGCAGTCTCTTTCTCTTATAAAATACAGATGAGATGACCCTGCTGAGTGAATTAATCCCATTGGCGGAAAAGTGCCCAAATTGATCTTTCCATGTTTTCCAAATGCTCCCTGTAGGCACACAGCCCACACATCCTTGTCAGCTGCCTCACAAAGGCTTTGATGATCCCAGGTATTTAATCTAATTGAACTCAGCTATGGCTCCACCAGACCGTAACCACAAAGAATCTTATAAATATCTTGTGTCTGCAGGATTTGTCCCAAGCAGCCAGGCGTCTTCATTAACTCTGCCTTTCGCTCTTTTTGTTCTCTCAAAGTCATGTTACTCAGAATCATTGTAGCTCCACATCTCTCCAATGTTATTGCTGCATCTTTCAGTCCTCAAGCAACTGGACTCTTATTTTACACTAGGAATTTCTTCAGAGGGACTTGCAGTTATGTAGCTCTAGCAAGGAAAATTTTTGAAATCTGAATAAATTCACGTCACATATTTATTGTCTGCATTATATGGCTTTTACGACAAAAAAGGTTCACCTGAACAGTCTAGGAACTCAGAAATACAAAATCTCTCTAATGAGTTTCCGAAACAGATGATCTTGGCATTTAAAAATTATCTCATGTAATGAAGGTTTTTCTTTTTCGAAGTGAACTGAAATTACTTCCCACACCAAATGGTATTTTTTTGCTGTGCATTTTGATACATTTAACCTCTGGGGTTCTGACTTGCATCTTTCACTATACCCAGATGATCATTAAGACATAAGGTCAGTGGTGTAGATTCTGCTGCAAATGCATATTAATAGAGAAGGAAATCAGCTTTGCAAGGCCCCACTGCAGGGCTGTCAGGAGAATCGGTGCACTACATGGTTAATAATTACTTCAGTGCTGAAACACTTTGACCAGCTACAATTACCCAATTCTAAAACTAGAGCAATTAAATCTCTTTAGACTTCCTGCTGCAGCAGTGTGGTGCTGGATGATTGCGGCTCTGCGCTTTGGAAGGACGGTGACGTGCCGAATTTACAGCTCCCAGCGGCAAGCACAGTCCCCACCACGACGTGCCTTGCTCACCAGCATGTTCCTGTCTCACTCAACACCAGGAATTCATGCTTTGCCCAGCATAAGATCCCTGGACTGGGATGCCCCTTTGGTTTGTGCTGCCCTCAGAAGGGCTGTATCTCAAATGCAAGGCCCCCTTTCCTTTTCCATGGTGCTTTATTAATGCTAAGCCTTGCCATTAATGCAGAGCATTACTGTATATCTATAGCTACTTTCATCCAGGCATATAAAAGTACTTATAAATGTTAATATATTAAACCTAATAACACCCCTAGGAGGGAGATAAGAATTTCAACATACACTTTACTGGTGCAGAGACATATAAAGAACCAACTTCAAACTGTGGTAGAAGGCTGAGATGATGAACAGAGTGCCTTTAGGAGTGAATCTGGATCAGAGGCTGTGAGACTTGCCTGTTTCCTACACTAAGCCAATGACTAGAGCTTTTTTTTTTTTTTTCTTTTCAATTATTACAGTACCCAGACATTCCAATCAAAATGCAAGGCCCCACAGTTTCAGGTAATGCACTGGTGTGTGGTAAAGCCTCCCCGCAAAAGAACTTGAGGCCTAAGTAAATGAGATATAGAAAGCTTAAAAGAGAAAAGAGTAAAAGAAGTTCACACAGTGGAGATGGGAAGACACTCCCCAAGCCCCAGTTCAGGGACCTTGCCTCTAGACATAATTCCTTTCCTTTGTACTAGCCAAATGATAACTTGCCCCCCACCCCCCACCCTTGAAATTAAACACTTCCATTACTTCACCAGACAATTCTCCTGATATCTTGTAACATTAGGAAAAGGTTACTTTTAATGTTTTCTGAACTAGAACATGACAAGGAACAACTCAAAAGAATGAAAGGCAGAGGTGAAACCAATAGTTGAAAGGTGAGAATTACATTAAATCGCCCAAACTTAATTCCAAAGATTTAAGAGTATTTCTTGCTTATTAAACACTTCTTGAAAATTATAATCTTTGAGATTAAAGGCTAGGATTTTGCTAAAACCTGAGTACAACTGTGAGAAATGAGAAGGAACGGATGTCACCCTATGTCAACACCTGGTGGATGAACACGAGGGGGACCATCACAAATAAAATCTATGTGCTGTGCGGTGTGGCAGCAGCTGGTTAGAGCTCAGTGGCAGAAACCTGTTTGGGCAGGGGGGAAAGGCCAACACTTCAATATCACTTCAGCACTTAGTACCTATAGCACAGAAACATGGGAGCAAACCTCCTGCTGCACCCCCAAGCCACAGGATGGTTGAAGGCAGCTTGTTTGAACCTGTGCTGGAAACGATCAGACACACTGCAGGGCAGGCAGCAACCTGTAAAATTATAAGCATTAGGATGCCCGAGCAATAATATTTCCCAGCCTGTACCCAAGAGCTCCAGTGCCCATGAGAAGGGACAAATACCTTCTCTCTTTTGCACGAGGGCTATCCCCAGCAGGGCAGGAAGATCACTTGGCACAACTCCTCCACAAAAAATGTTCACACACAGTACAAGATGTGTTAAAGAGCTGCCTGGGGAATAGAAGAGGAAAACCCCACCACTGATGTGGATTGGGGTTTAGATGCAGCCCTGGAGAAAACCTTCTGTTGCCCTTTTACCTTTTGATTGTTGGCTTTTTGGTTATAAAGGTGCCCATGGAGGAGAAGCCCAGGCTGACTGTAGCTGTCTGAGTGCTGCTGAATCATTCCCCAGCTTCAATCTATGCACAGATGTACAGTGGCAATGAGACAGCTCTCTGGAGCCTAATGGGCTTGTTTCTTTGAGGATAAGAACAATTAATAATAATTGAGAAGTCCTATGCTAAGGGAATTTACAACCAATTAATAAAAATGTGGCTGTTGCAGTTAAACACAACAAAAATTACTCTTTATGTACCAAAGGAGAGACACATGCACTTACATAACCATGTTCCTGTCAGCATTGTTTAATGTACAACAGTTTTGTGGCTACATTTACTGATAAAATGTAAATGTATTAATCAGAGTTTGTACAATGTCACACTAAGTATATGATGCACTAATCTGTTATCAAAATGTGCTTGTATGATATTCAAAATCAAACTATAGGAAAGTTGTTGAGTTGTACTCGTGTCATGGATCTCTGCCAGGGGCAGTTGCCAACCCTCACCTGTCCAGCTCACTCAGGCTTGCAAGCCTGAGAGAATCCATGAGCTCTGTGGTGAAAAATGCACCTACACCAAACTACAAATAATGAGATGTGGTATCTTGGTCAACATTAAAGATTTTAGACAGCTGATACCAAGGCAAGAGTATATGCTGTGACATTAGTTTATGTTATTTCATAATTTTTGTGCTGAAACAACTAAACTTCAGGAATCTAAAATGTATGGACTAACAGAATGTCTTGGGAGACCCTCTAACAGCACTTTATTCGAAACAAGAGCAGGATCTTTACTTTCCATTTTATCCACAGGACTTTATTCATCTTCTTCACCTGAATTTTTATTTCTTAGGAAATGGAGGCCTTTTTTCATCTCATATAAGGCCTGACCAGCTTTTTAACACATTGGCATCTTTGCAGATTCAGTATGATTTCCCCTTGGGGTTATCTGATTTTTTCCACTAGACAGAAAAGCTGGATTTGCTTGCATGCTCACAGTAACATCACAGGGAAAAATATTTGGCACTACAAACTGCAGTTATTAACCTTTGTGCATAGCTCTGGAAACCAAAAATCCCTTTCTGAGTTGTGTCCTGTTAGGTTACAAGTATAACACTTGGAGAAGATGATTTTCTGGCAGAGAAGCAATAGATTGAAAAGTGGGAAGTCTGTGGTTAACTTTTAGCCTAAATTAAAACAGAAAAAAAAATAAGAAAATCAGTACAGCATCAGAAGAACGTGTTAGCATTGTCTCGTAATGGTAGTGGTAAAATAATCTATGAAAGTGATGTTTAGAGTACAGACAACGTGAATTTCAACTCATTTGGGGAAATACAGGACTTTGTGATAGCAGTTTTTGAGGAACCACCTCATCTTGCAGTTCTTTTCTGTGAGTGTCAAGAAAGGAAATCTCAAATGTAGAAACCTAATATTTTAATCTGATTACCCCCAGAGAGCAGATGATTCAAATCATGACAAAGCCTAAGAAATGGAAATGGAAGGGGGGGAATATGAAGGAAAGTGTAGAGCAGACAATGCTTCAGTCTGATGGCATCAGAAGAAAGCTCCTGGTTTCTCAGAAGTGCAGGCAAATTTAATTTTTGCTCTTCTGAAGGAAATAACCAGGACTGAGGAACAAGAGATTTTTGGATAGTAAGGCAGCACCTTCTGCTTCATGGGAGGAGCAGGGGGGATGGTGCTGCTCCCTCGCCCCACTTCCTGCCTGCCCTGTCCTCTCCTGTGGCATCCGAAGGAGCTGTCAGTGTGGCTCTGGGGTAAGCAGGACAGAATGATTCCCCACAGCCAGGCCCTGGCAATTTTGACACCAAAGGCAGTCTGCTGCTCCAGGTAGGTACCTGCATTTTTTTTTTCCTGAGCTCAATCTAGATGGTGCTGTGACCACCACTGGATACCAGGATAAAACAGAAGGAACTGGAAGCTACATCTATAGATAGAAACAGTGATCAAAGATCAAAGAAACCAAAGCAAGTTTGGGTCTTTGAGAAGGGCAGCATCAATCTCTGAACAGGAACTCAGCAATGCAGACACATTTGGAAAGCAGTGGAAGAGATGCATGAACAAGAAAAGAGATCAGAACACAAATCCACTGTGAGATAATTCTGCATCAGATCAAGGTGCAAGAACATAGACCAATACAGAATAATGTACTCAGTAGAGGTATTTGGGGGAGAATTACAGAAATCCTCAAGGGATGCTGAGGCTTGCCTAAAGAAAAAAAATTATTAAAATGATGAAGCAAGCTGTGCTCAGAGAGCTGCAGCTGTACTGACTTCCAGTACGCACACTATGATAGTCATGTAAGAATCACATAAGAATTAAAAGTAATAATTAAAAAGGGGAAAGTTCTGGGTTGCCAATATGTCAAAGTAACAGAGGAAAGACAGGAGTAAAATGTAAGTTGCCTACATGTCTCATAAGCAAAGGCAGTTCTCGCTCATATCAAGGGCAGTAACTCGCACATATCTGAAGGCAGACTGTGCCCAGGAGTCATCCTCTGAGACTGTCAGCTGAGCACCTTTCAAAGGCATTAAACACACATGCAAAGATGTATCCCTGGCTGCATGAAGCCACTTAGCAAGAACCAAGTGACAAACCTTGGGAATGCTTTGCAAGATCAAAATCGAGACTGCTATGCCTGCATTTTTTCCCATTTGGAGATTAATCCAACAGTGAAAATCACTTCCAAAACACTTAAATAGTGAGAATTGGATTCTCAGGTCCATCTTCATAACAAGTCGTTCCCTGAGCAACCTAAACTAACATTTTCTGTGGAGTACACTCAGATTGCCTCTGTGTAGTTCCTAATATCTAAGTAGGCATGAGATGTGATTGAAGTTTTTTCCCCAAAGCAAAAGCTTTAGGGTCGTCTCTTTCCTCTTACTGCCTACAATTGTGTATGAAAGCATTAGAGACCTCAATTCCTACACCCATTCCCACAATTACATGATTCCAGAAATCCAGTTCTGTAACATTTCTTGACCATGTCATCATCACAGTCCTGTCTGCTGGCTGGTGGTTTTCCAGTGGACATCTTGCAGTGGTCCTATGAAAAGTCACCACATGTCCAGAACTGCTGATATTTCAGGAGTTTAAGCACTAAACGTTTAAAAATTAAATTTTCACTGTGATGACCTAGAAATCGTTCCAGGATACCAAGAAATTCCAATTTCACTACAGAATCTACCAGGCCTTTTCTTCCTTTTGCTTTTGATATGTCCATGTTTTTCTCTGTTTTAGTTTTCTAAGTGTTTTCATTGATTTCTTTTTCATTTTATGCACAAACTGAACACAGTTAATCAGTAGATACTAAATGCATCCTGCAACATTGCCAGCAGCCTAACATAAGGGGATTCAATTGCTGAATTGTCATTAAGATTAGGCCTAAGCCACAGTATAAGCTTCATTGATCCAAGCACAGCAAGATATCCATTCAATAATATGTGTTTTAGCAAGGTTTTCCACTTGTAAAGACTTCCTGCAAATTAGTGTTCATCCAATATGTGCTATAAACACGGTGGATCAAATCTTGTATCAGTTTAAAAAACATCTCACTCCTTAGAAAGGAGGCAGTGGAACTGGGTGTATTGTGTAAGCAGAGACACCCGGGTGTGACACTGTCAGGAGAGCTGTGTCTGTGGAGCTGTGTGTTCAATAGACGCTGCGCCTCCTGACAAGCTGCCTCTGAAAAGTCAAAGCATGAAAGAACAGATGATGTGCTGGTGTTCATAAAGCCACAGGTTCAGTAAAGCCGCTGTTGTTAGCAGCTGAGCGGTTCTTAGGTGGGAGCACTTGCAGTGGAGGGGTTATGAAGAGGTGCCTGGCCCTGGTCATTGTGCAGTCCCACCCCTGTGGTGTCTGAGAGTCTCCCCGTGCAGCATGTCCCCTCACACTGCCCTGCACTGGGGCGGTGCTGCTGCCCCACTGTGCACAGGGGAGCTCTGGGAGGCAGGAGCCAAAGGACTGTTCTGGCCCTCACAGCCTTCTCTGTGTCCCTGGCTATCTCTCCTCACAGCCTTGGTCCCCTCCTGTTGAGAAGAATATGAGGTTTCAGTGGGAAACAGGGTATAATACCACAAGAGATAAATAATGTCGGATTCCAAATCACGCTGGGGGGAAGAACAGGGCTCTGAGGCACCAAGCAGTGCTGCCAATATTACTGACACCTTTCTCTTAATATTCTGTGAATATTGAGGGCCCACATAGCCTTCGGCATGGGGACTGGCTGACTCACTTTGGTCTGGAGCAGAGACAGGTGCCAATACATGATTAATTTGGAAGAGACCCTCATTGGCATTTTAAGTTAGGAATTGTTGGGTTCCTCCACGCGAGGATCTCTGTCTCAGCAAGACAGGCAAAAACCCAAATGGCAGAAGTGATCTAAATGCATCCAAGGGCTTGTGTCGCTGCTTACAACGTCCATCACCCAGCACAAGGCATGACATGACATGGCTGTGATTAGACCACAAATGAAGTGGGGATGCTGACAGCAAAAGAAGAATCTGAATGGTAGATAGAGTTTCAAAATTATATACCTCTACCAGGGAGATAGTGATTTTATAGCACCAAAGGCTGCTTTTTCATTAGGTTTTCTTTCTTTGGATTTTGCCCAAATCACAACTCTTATTTGGTTCTAAATGCCTAAATGTAGAATTTTTTTTCAGTCCTTCATCTTAAACTCTTAAATGCACAGCATGCAGACTTTGGCAGCAGAAAGGACTGACAGCATAATGACTTTACAAGTGTGTGAGGCTTAAAATTACCACCAGTACAGCCTTATTCACTGGATGCTGCTCTTGAGAATAAACTTGAGTACTGGTAAACATATTCCAGAATACAGTCTCAGCTGGTGCAAACACCTTGTCATCTTTCCATGTGGATTAAGAAAGTCCTTTATTATGTAAATGTCCCCATTTTTTCCAACTGCGAACTGATAGCTTATATATACTTAATTGTTAGTGTTGCTTAAAGAATGAGTCATCCTTATTTCCACTGAGAATTTCCCCGAACTACTTTAGTTCCATGTAGGGAGCTGTATTATTTTGCTTAATTACATAAAGATTTCAGATCACTGAGATTTTATGTTATTAACACAAACATCAAATGATTTAAGCAACTTCCTAGAATACCTAAGTGGAAAAATCAAAACAACTGCCTTAGAGGAACTGTTTCTTAAGTTTTGAAAGAGTGGGCAAATGAAAAAAAAATAAGTTAGTCAAGTATATTTCTCACAGGAAAACTAATGAACAGAAAGACACGGATATCTTCCTTTGAAGGTGAAACCTCCTATGGCTAATGTTTCGCCTTCTTTCATTTAGCCCAGAACCCCCCCTGCAAAAACATAAACAGATCTTTAAATTCCTGATCTTGAGAACTCTACCCACATGAGCTTTTGCAGGATCAAGACCTGAGAGAATGATTTCTCTTCATAAAGCACTTTTAAAGTTTTATGTGCCAAATTTTGAGAACAATCTATTTTCACCCACCCACTCTGACCTTATTTGCTCAGCAGGCACTATTTCTGGAACTGCCAGAACCTTCAACGTGGCCGTACATTTTGCTGTCGACTCTTGAGGAGATAAGGCCAGTGTTTTCAAATGCTTTATGCTCTGAGTCAGCTGGTTGAATGGTTCCTCACAGACGTGCTGGGTACGGGGTTTTTCAGTGAATGCAGATTCAGGGAGGCCCTGCATAGGTCTATTAATTCCATGATTACAGTCCTGGGACAGATTGTCTTTCAATGCAAAGTATGACTTGCCAAGAGTCAAAGTGGGGAAAAATTGGCCTTAGATAAACTTTAGTAAAGCAGAAACATACAAAGAGCTTAGCTAAGAGGAAGTGTGGTTCCTCCTCCCTGTCCTCTCTCCAGGAGAACCAGGTGGCTTTTTTCACAGCAAAAATCAATCATACTGTTCCCTGCTCCCATCTAGTCACTGTGTGTGAAATAAACCCTATTTCTAGGGTTTAAGTAGGATAATAGAGGAAACTGTACTTTGCTTCAGCCTATGGATAATACACAATGTAATAATCTACTGCAAGATCTAGATTTAAGGAAAAGATCCTAAATATGTGTTTGCCCAAAACTTCCTTTTTTAATAGGAGTTCCAAGTGTGTGAGACAAGATACTGGCCTCACACCTCCCTAAGCTCCACTAAAAGATTTGAAAGGTATCTGTTAATCATAGAACCATAGGATACCCTGAGTTGGAAGGGACCCACAAGGACCATCAAAGTCCAACTCCTGGCACAGAATACCCCAAGAATTCCACCAGGTGCCTGAGAGCATTGTCCAAACACTTCTTGAACTCAGACAGACTTGGTGCTGTGACCACTTCCCTGGGGAGCCTCTTCCAGTGCCCAAACACCCTCTGGGTGAAGAACCTTTTCCTGATATCTAACCTGAACCTCCCCTGACACAGCTTCACACCATGCTTTGTGCTTTACTATTCAGTATCTTTGAGCTTCATAACAGAAATGTTTCTTAAATTTTACCTCCCGCTTCATGGATAGGAAGAATAAGAGGTCAGTAACTCTGTAAATGATAATAGAGTTTACAGGAATGTTCTTTCATCCATGATTGCTTTCTTCTCTTCTTCTCCTGAAAGATGCACTCACTGCACAAGCTGGTAGATGAATGGACAGCTGTGTTAAATAGGAGTATTTGGTTTGAAATTCAGACTAGCAGCTTGTTATTAAAGATAATAGCCTTAAGCTATTATAGCTTGAGCTCCTTAAGAAAAGAAAACCTTCCTAGAAACCAACTCTGATAAGCATTATAGTTTCCTTTGCCTTTTAAACTCAGGGCCTCTACATTGTCTTTGCTAGTAATTCACTTCAAACAGGACACTACCCATGCCTGTGGTAAAATGAAACATCACAGTAATAAGTAATATCATTCAGCTCTTGAACTTTCCTTTATATGTACCTCACATGCCAAATAAAAACTAAATTTTGAGCATGCAGTCTGTGGGATTATTCCTTTGAGTACTCACTATAGGACTCAGCACGTTTCTGGGACACACTGGCAATTGGCATGACATGTCTATGACACATAATATTTTGAAAAAATCCTTTGCAAGCCCTGATGTGGTCACTGGATGCTGTATGGAAGGGGATATCTTCTGAGAATTCACTGAGTGCTTTTGTTGTTGAAGCAGAGCTCAGGAGATACTGGGAGTGCTGCATGGGGCACAGCACACAGCGTGACAACAGGATGTATCACAACAGGCTCCCCTTTTACAGGTCAATCCGAATTGTAACTGTGAAATCTTACAAGACTCAGACAGATCCTCTGTGCTGCCCATACATCCAAATTCATACTTTGTAAGCCTGGATACTCATCCCAGTTTCAGTGAGCTGAACTAATTGCAAGAAAACACAGAACATTGATAACTGAGTCAAACCACTCATATGTTGCAAGTAAAATTTTCTCCCATTGGTTTATCCTGCAGAAATTTGGGAGTGTTTGGGCTACAGTTAAAAGCTGAAGAAAGCAGCACAGAGAATTAAACAAGCTCAGTTTCAAATTCCTGGCTTTCTAATTCACCAGCCCCAATTCATTTAAATATTTTAAAACCTGATTTTAAAGTAATATAAAATATTTATAGGTTGTAATTACAAATGACAGCGAAAAGCAGAGTTGGTTAGTTCAGACAAAAGTATCAACAGACTGAAATGGGGAGCAAACACCTCCTCTGGGGGTGTATAGCTTGCTAAAATATTGATATTGAAAACCCAGGAGCCTTTCCCTTGTAATCCTGGGAACAGACTGTTTCCCAGGTGTATTCCACTATAGGGATTGGGCATTACTTTGATGTGTAAGTAGCTCAGCAGAAGGTGCTGTGCTAGAAATCTAAATGCGGTTACAATGTCTCCGCAGGGCACCACAAAACAAGACGTTCTGGGAGGACTTGGAGCTGTCATCTCCTGCCAGTCTGATCCCTGAGACAGCTCATGGTTCCCATGGGCACGTGGAGCCACCAGCACTGGGATATTGTCACAGAGCTGAGGGTGGAGGTGGTGGAAGGGGTGGCGAGTGCTCTCCTGATGTCACAGTGCACTTCTCTGAGCCTCAGCACATGTGGTGTTGAGAAGGATCTTTCCTAGTTAAGGTCAAGATATGTCAGGGAAGAAGAGGAGGACAGTATTGTTTTCTTCATCCTTCAGCTGTGCAATACAAATATTTTCAAACAGAGTTAATATGTAGAAATGGCTGCTTTACGATTTGTCTAAAGAAAATCTACATCTCTCTCGGTGTAATTGAGCAATAAAATTATGCTGTGGGCCCTGTCTTTGATGTCTTGCTGGATGGAACTTACAAAACAACAATGGCTTAGCAGTAAACATCAACACTGCGAAGTTTCAAAATTAAAAAGCATCAGTCAAAGCAGAGATCAAACTCCAAACATCACCAGATACCTCTGATAACTCACTTCTGAAATGGACATCTGCTGCTACCGAGACTGCTAGAGGCCCAACAATTCAAAACTGTGCTGAAAGCTTGGGCCATAAAGGTGGGAGCAGTGAACAAACTCTCATCAGTAACAACAAGTAACTGTCCAAATATTGCATGATAGGCGCCATTATAAGAACATGGAAAAGAGGAATGGCTTTAGTAGAGATACAAATAATGCAGACAGACACAAACACATAGGCTATGTGAGCTGAAAGAGGCTGCCTTTCAGGGCAGAACAGAAGTTATTTGTAAAAGGGCAGAGGAATATGGATTATAAAATAAGTGTTGGAAAGCTAGTATTCCATAAATATGGTAAGAGTAGTTTATCTGCAAGAGGATTCAAAGACCAAAGAGAATTTCACATGCTTAGATGAATGTATTCCTGAAATTCTGCAACTCAACTGTGGCTTCCCTCAGTGCGGAAATTGAAAGCAGAGACTTGATTTATTTATCAATAAATCCACAGCATAATTGAACATACAGGAAAAAATAGCACCTGAGGATAGTTGAAGAAATATTAAACTACCCCCCAATGTTTGCTGAATCTTCCAGTTTTGTACCAGCAAATTTCAACGTGTTGGGACACCAGTGTGTAGGGAATGGACGCTCTCAGTGCAGGGGAGGAATCTGCCGAAAACACTCTCTTGCTTTCCTCTGTTGCTGCCTTTACACATTCTCTGAGCTCCACTCTGGGGATCCTCTGTCTCAAACCAGACTCTGTGGTGCTGGAGAAGAACATGGAAATGCTGGTCATGATGTTCAGAGACACCCCTTTGTGTGCTCCTTTCAGCTCCAAACAAGTTCTTGCTCCTGCATCTCAAAGGGTCCCTTCCTTGACTCTCCCTGGACCCTGCAAAAGCAGAGACAAGAACAGACAGAACCCGAGCTTCCCATCATTTCCAGGAGATACAATACAGCAAAGGCTCCTAGGGGATGAGTAGTAGAGTATTCCCCAGTTCTGCCTTCCCCACCTTCAGCATCCCTACTCCTTCCTTGTCTAAGTTCTCTACCTCTGTTAAAACACAACTGGATCTGGAATCATCAGTCAGCAAAAAGACATGGACTTGTTTTACTCACCTCTATCTTTGCAATGCTAAGATCCACATTTTTGAGTTTCTTTCTGTGTTTTTTGTTGCTTGTTTGTATGGGGTTTTTTTAATTAAAATTAGGTTGTGTATGCAACTACAAAACTATGCAACCACAGCACTTCAGAAGCTGAGGAAGGTAGGGCTGGCAAGCAGCTTAAAGGACATTTGGTGTAAGTCCACCTGTGCTGAGGAATGCGGATCACGTATCCCCAACAAAGTTGACAGCTCTTTTATCTAATCTGTTCTTTAAAACCCCAAGTAATGGAGATTCTACAGACACTCTAGCAGCCTGTTCCAATGTTTGCCTAGGTTTATAGTTAGAAAGATAACCTAAATCTCCTTTCTTGGAAATTAAAGCAATATTTCCTGCTCTAACCTCAGTGGATAATGGATTACTATCTTCTTTCAGTAGCTTCTTACTCACTGGAAGTCTGTTATCATACTCACCTCAATTGTGTACAGGAAACAAACTCAGTTTCTCCAAACTTTTCTCATAGTTTATAGGTTTCTATTTATTCCTGTTCCTGTCCAGTGGGACTGAACCTTTTATTTAAAAATATGGTACTTAAGCCAGATTCTGGGTAACCTGGTAAACCTCCAATAGTTCTGAGCACAGCAGAGTAATGATGTTTGACATGTTACAAGCAGTGCTACTGTTACTACATCTTACAAGATTTTCTTTCTTACAAGTACATCTCACTTCTCATTTACTGTGGATGTTATCACCTTCAGATCTTCCAGGCTTCTCCTGCCTTTTTGCCATGTGGAGATCTGGCTTCTCCAGCCTATATATAGTTCCTTTGATTCACTGGAGTGAATGTGACCTTGTTAAATTGGAATAATTTCCCTGGTTTATGAAGAGCACTAGTTCTAATTGTGTTGCTATAGTATTTCCAGTCCTTTCCAAAATGGTGTGATTTGCAAATGTTTTAATATCTAATTTGTTCTTTCCAGTTATAACTTGTTTAAAGTTAGGATGAGAAATAACGTGGTTTCTTTTCCATTTTCTTGAAAGCAGGTACTATATTTGCCCTCCTCTAGTTTTCTGAGGCTTGACCTTCCCTCCACAGGTTCTGAGAGATGATAACTAATAATTATGAAATTGCACTGGTTAATTCCTTAACTGCTTTAGGGGAACAGGTCTTGCTGTCTAGAATACATGCAACTTAACTAAATCTTCTCTAATTCTTTCTCCATTCTAGTTCACGCTCCATTGCCCTGTTAGAACAAAAGGATCAAGTTACAATTAACCTTTTTTGAGGAAAGACCCCGAGACAGCATTTCAGGAGTGAGCAGAATTGCTACTGCATCCTTTTGGCTCTCTTCCCCCTTCAAAGAAAATCCCACAAAGCTTGTGAGAAGGAAATTAGCAAAAAGTGAAGTGAGAGAGAGATACTAAAAGCTGTTATGGCAACTTGAACTCTTCCTTATTTATCTCTTTGTGTTGTCTGCTTGACTTCCCTCTTTGTTCTAATTAATTGGCAAACTATTGCTAAAGTCATTCATTTCTCAAAACTTATTTATTTTGCCTCACGACATTTATTTACACAGCACTACAGGTTGTGTAAAAGATTATTCTTTAATGGAGTTCAGAACACCCTTGCACAGCATGCATTTCTGTTCAGTCCAAAGAATACAATACACCATATACTGAGTCTGTAACTTAAATTAATCTTATTTGGTTTTACCCTGCTTGATTACGTTTTATGTGCTTTCTTAAAGCCATGTGATTTTTCCTTATTATTTTGACTATTTTAATTACTTGCTTTCACAATATATTTACGAGGATATTCCACAGCTCTTTTCAAAACAGTTTGTATTAACTAACTGGAATAGATTTGCTTTTACAAGAACAAATTTAAAAGAACACAGTCTTTTTAGACCTCAAATATGCATTTAAGTAGAAGTGAGCCAAAACCAGTAACTGCACACTCTGAAATTTGGGATACTGGAGGAAGTGTTGGCATTGTTTCAGCATGTCTGGATGTGAACACACTCCATGTGAAGGTCTGGTTTCCAGGTTATCTGGGCTGCAGCCACGCAAAGCACAGCAGGACGATACATCTGTATATGTTTGGGGAACAAGTATAGATATCTATTGACAGTGTTGATCTGAGCCTGACTCAGGTTTGATCTTCAGAGCTGGCTTACAGACATAACAGGAAAAAAACCTGCGGGACTTGAAGAGGAGTGAGCATCACCTGCAGTAAGACTGAAATCTGTAACCTTGGCAGAGGTAGAGGACATCACTACTGAGCCACTCAGACCTGGTGCAGTTAGTCGTGGACACTCGTGGAGAAGCAAAAGCCTGATCTGTCCCATCCAGAGTGAAATAGCAAGGAAGGTGGTCGTGTGCTGGCTTAAGCAGATCCTGGCAGTCATTCAAACCAGCCAAGATAAGCTGTGGGAACGTGTCTGCTCACAGGCCAGGCCCATTGCAAGAGAGGAGTCAGCCTCCGGCGAGGTCTATGGTGGTGCCCCCAGAGCCAGGCAGGGGCACAGCCCCGGTGCACAGGGGCACAGGCCGCGGGATCCGCTCCGGGAGCTGCCCCAGCCCTGCAGCAGCGGCTTTGACCTCCAGCTGTGCTGGTAACAGCGCCAGCACCAAGGAGTCTGGAGGGACTGTGGGTGCTGGGAATGCCATTTGGACTCTTGCTAGCCAGAGCAATGCACCTTCTCTGCTCTGACTGTGCTGGTTGTTTCCCTGAGGACAGTGGAACAGGCCAGGGCAGAGTCACAAGGCGGAAACCAGATGAAGCTGTGTTTTGGATCTTATCGTTGTTATTTAAGTGACCAGTTAAGCCAAAGCCTGTCAGTGATAGATAGGAACAACACCTGCCTGATCTGAAAACGGGAGCCTCAGTGACTTCCCCATACAGTGCAGATAAGCAGTGTCTTGCTTGGTCATAGATGCACGTGTTAACACTGCTATTGCTGCCAGTGTCTAAGAGGGCAGCGGCCTCCATCTGCACATCCAACAGATGCACGGATGCTACTGGTACCTCTGCTTGCTAGATAAAGCCAGCCAGTAATATCAGCAAACTCCAAGCTAGCTTTATCTAACTAGCATGGATACCAGTGACATGAGAGGGCATGCAGGGCTGCCCTCACAGATACTGGCAGTAACACTGTCAAATGCTCAGTTAAGGGTGGAGATGGCTGCTGCCAAACATTTTAAATGCGGAAAGAAAGCCAAGTTATTTATCTTAATTTATTTACAGTAATAGGGGGCTGTTGAAAAGCATGTAAGTGCACTACAATAAAATCGATAGGGAATATTAAAAGCAGAAATAAAGATCAGCCAACCTAAGGAAACTACTAACTTGAATGAAAGGATCTAACAGGAGAGCAAACTGAACAGCTCAGGAAAACCAACCCACCAAAACAAAAGAGAACGATTCCCAGGTTTGATTAGATAAATCCTCAGCCTTTCACTGAAACAAATTGCCCTTGACATGATGGTTTCTCTGAAACCTTTAAAGGGATTTTTTTCTCAGAAAATACTTGAAAAATTTTCATAATCAAAGACCTGAAAATTCATAATCTCCATTTGGTCTGTACTCAGGTGACTATAATTCTAGAAGCTGATTCATCTGCACTGGTATTGCGGGAGTGGAAGAAAAAGAGAGCATCTAACAATTCAGCGAGGTGCTCTGTCCCTTCTGAGGTAACGTGAGTTTTGCCATTGGTCTTAAAATAGTGGCAGAAATTCTTGCCCTATGTAGAGGGATGTTAGATTTTTGAGTGTAGAATAATGTTTTCCTTTCAGACATGGCTGGTGGCTGGTACTCTAAGTTAGCATGACTGGGATTCCTCTTTGGTAAAGATACTCAGGTTTTGAGACAAAGTTTAATGGGCAAAGCTCAAGCCTGACTAGAAAAGCTGTTATCCAGATCACTAACCCAGACTAGTCCAGTTTGCGAACAATGTATGTGATAATGTACCAAGAAATAATTTTTAAAAAAACCAAGTTGCGTTTGCTGTCAGGCTGATTTCTGCTGGTTTAACTGGACTGCGAATGAGCTATCAAAGACAGCCACCCACTAGGGGAGGTTACAGCAAAAGCCACCACTATCCTTTGCTGAAAGCCCTCTCAGCAATTGCCTGATTCTCCCAGGTCGTTTTTAAGGGCTGTGTTAAACCAGCTACCTCAGCACCCACTGCTGTCATTGCAGCAATGGGTTAGAGACAGCGCCTGGCTCGTTTCTAACCAAAGACTGTATAAATTTGGGAGGACAACTAAAAGAAGAAAACTTGTAAGCAGGTTGAAGTCTTTAACCTGAAACTTTCAAAAACCGTATTTGTTCCAAAACAATCCTTTTGTGGGAAAATCTGACTCCTTAAAAGTTTCAGCGCTTTCCTCAAAGGTAGAAATTCTGAATTATCATTGTTCAGTAGTGGCTGTTTTTTAACTGTCATTTCCTTCATTCTTTTCTGTGACTGAATGTCTTAAAACGAATGATTTGATGGTTCAATTCTTTACTTTTCAATTTTTCAGTTTCACTATTAGTAATTTTTCTTGTTCTGATGCTTTTCAAAACTTTTTATTCCCCTTTGGTTAAGTTAAAGGACAGAAAGAAATTTAAAAAAAACTTTGTCAGTCTCTGGCTGGCAACCGAAGGGTTCCAAATATTTTCAGCTGCACATTCCAGTTCCACAGATCCCAAATAATTATCCAGGTAATTGTATTGGAAGTGGTTCACATTCCTATTCCTAACTGCTAGGCCCAAAAAACCCCAATGAGTGATGAAAAAGACTGTAGTCATTGCTCATACTGAGAATGGCCTGTGCAGCAGAGAAAGAGGGGTAGGTAGGGGAAAGGTCCAATGGGGAAACATTAAAAGTCAACTTCAGAAAGTTTTTATTAAGGCTGTAAATTAATATTTGCGTAAAAGAGAGAAAGTTTTCAAATATGAATACACAAATACATTTGTGCATTTAAAGAAGATGCTTCAATTCCATACCGTAGTTCAGCTAAAAATTCTATGTCACAGTTAGCAGTAATTATTCTGGCTTTGCATATTGTAAACCTGGTCACTGTCATTCTTTCTTTGCCTCCACCTGCCTCAATGCCACATTTTCTACAATCGTGGGGAGATTGCCTTGGCTCTCACTCAGCTGGCTCAGCTAATGCAATTCACAGGCCTTCAAATGTAAGCTTGTAAACTATTTAGTTCTTTTTCTCTCTAACAGCTTGTCTATTAACAGCTCATTGAATGGAGGAGGGAGAAGAAACTAGTGAGACCTCTCTTGGTATTGTTCAGCAGTGACCCTGGCTTTCTCAGATTGGTGGCCAATGCTCACTAAACAGCGTTTGTCAGTACATGTTGTTTTGCTGGATAATAGTATATTGTGCTCGCAGCCGTCTGTATCCGAAGCAGCTAACAATGAGCTGGGAAATAAGTCTCCTGTGTGGCATGGTAAGGTCGTATGAATGATGCATAAAAATCCAAGAGAAAGCTCGTTAGGATGGTCTGTGCAGTGCAAGAAAACCTGTGCCATCTTGAGAGACCTCTGTCCACACTTCCCTTTGTGCATTTTTCAGGATCCTCATCACGGCTGCATCCTCCAGCTTGAAATGGATCTAGGAAATGAGGAAGTTTTACCCCTTAATATGTGCTGTATGATTTTCAGGCTGTATGTCCACTGCTCATGGCCTGTATTTCATGAAAGGCGAGTTTTGTCAAGATAACCAAGGCTCGTTAAATCCCAGGACAGATGCACCCAGAGACTGCCCACACCATGGGCCATGCCCATTATTCCTGTAGCTGTAGAAGGCTATGCTATACATTACAATGAGAAATATGATGTTGAGAGGCCTGGATCCTGCTCCAGCATTGCTATTTCCCTGTCCCTGTGCTGAGATTCCGTGTTGCTGTGCCATGCAATGAGCCTGCTGTACCCTCTGCTTTCCTAATGGAATACATAAAATCTACAGCATTTTATTACTCATGGCTGAGATTTCTTTAACTTTTCTTAGTGTTTTATATGGCAATACCAGCACCAAGTTGGTGGCTCAAACAATGTTTAATAAAGAGAATCGTACTTGGCACAGATTTCCCACCACCAAAACCCGACGCGCTGCCCTTACAGGCCGTTCTGTTACAGAAACATCGTGGCTTCAGCTTGTTTTTTTTTTTTTTTTTTTTTCNTTGTTTTTTTTTTTTTTTTTTTTTTGCTGTGCTAAGTGTTGCAGATCTTGTGTTATCTCTCAGACAGACTGACAAAGCGGCAGAACGGAGAAATCGGGTTTCAAAGCGAGTGATTTATGGAACACGAACTCCTCCGAGCGCGCATTGAGACTCCCCCGTGTGGCACGATGCCGCTGCCGCTGCCGGCTCAGCCCGCCGGGCTGGGGCTGCCCGGGCCCAGAGAACACTCCCATGCTCAGAAGTGGCCATCAGTTTGCAATTAATGTTGACCGCTAGAGACTAATGTTGTTCCGTTGTGTTTCTGCTGCAGGGGAAAAAAAAAAAAAAAAAAGTGTAATATTTTACTAACTGTGATGCTTTGGGAAGAATTATGAGGTCTCATATTTCTTTCCTATGAATTAGTCTTAACAACTTCATTCGCGGTTTCATCTTTCCCCAGCAATGTATCTTAGGATGATATCTTTAATAGATGTTAAAATCTATTTGGACATAATTAGTTATTTGAAAACTTGGAATTATAAATGCATGCGGATTAACAGAACAGTTGAAGGTTCTAAACACGTTAATTGTACTCCTCATTAGGTCACTTATGATAAACATTCCCCCTTTTTGTCTTAGTTTTCTGTCCAGAATGGGATATTTTTACTCAATACCTCCATAAAAAATTGTTAATTAAAATTTCTTCTGCTATCTATAGTATATCTTAAATATATTTTCTTGGGCATGGACCAGAGGAATCAATTGTGTTCTTCCAAATTAAAGGGCTTGACTCTGCCCTATATTATACTGTCTCAAATCTACCTGTCAGCTGGATGAAGAGACGTTAGATTTATACCAGCATAGACAAAGGGAGATTTTGGCCCAAAGTGTTTATTGTTCTCTGGAGCTTGGCATCCTTTCTCCCATTCTCCTGAAATCAACATAAAACAGATGCTGAAATTCTAAAATGTTTTAAACCCTCTGATACCGTAGCTGTGAGCACAGTGCACTGTAACCACCAGACCTTGATGGCATGGAGATATGCATCATGAACATGAAATCTGGGTAGAAAAGATAAGGGCACAGCCTTGCCACGCTCCCAAAGTAGCAAAACACTGCAGAAAGTAACAACTGCATTTTTGTGGTATTTGGTTACATCCCTCTTCGCACTGGTAAAACTTTGAGTTGGACCCCGGTGGGTACAGTTCCAGGAAAGTGAATGTGCAGTGGAGTTGTGCCCAGTTGCAGTGGATCTGTATTTGATGACAATTGAGAAAATGAATGAAAATCATTTCGATTGCATTAGGGATGTAAGCTGTCAGGGATTTGGATTACTGGTTATTCAACTTTTTGGACGGCATCTTTACGCTTCCAAGAAATCCTTTTTAGACCAGGCATCAAGGGGAGACAGGATGGACTCCGACAAGAGACTGGAGTTTGCAGACAAGGAGCTCCGGCTCTTTGGATGGAGAGTAAGGGAATGCAAAGTAAAACTGGAGAAAACAAAGGATACTTTGTGGTTGTGCAGTACTGCCAAATCACAGTGGCCTGGATACATTGTTGTTTATCTATTTCCGTCGGTGCTCATGGGTATGTATCGATCTGACTCGCATTCATGTCTGAGGGGTCACTGTGGGTATCTGATTTTATCCCTTTCTTCGGAAGGTTTATTAATATTGACAGTTCTTCATTTAATTGGGGCACTGACTATGGAATCCCTTTTTAATGGAATCATATTAGCTAATGTACTGCCTGTCCACACTCAAATCCAGAGTGCTTTACACAAGTCCGTGTTTAAGTAACTGCTAAAAAAGCCCCATCAAAACACTAAAAACACAGATCTGTGAAACCAGAGAGGAATAGCAAAGACAGAACTATGCTGTAATCTGCAACCTGCATTTCTCTGTTGCAACACAGGAACACAAAATAAAATAAGAGTTACTTGTCCCTGTAACTCACAAAAGTTATTTCTTTCCTTGTTCTGTCAAGGCCATTCTTCCCCTTCTCCTCCCCCCCACCAGGGGCTGCATTAGTTTCTGGAATGTAATTATTCACATCTGTACAAGCTATTGTAAGACATTTCCAACTAAAAAAGGCAGCCAGAACACAGAAGTTTGCACATCATCTTATTCCTGCACTCACAGAGTGTATCTGCGAACGAATATGGGTATGGCAAATGTTCCTCTTTAACTTTCTCTTCTTTCCTTAAACAGATTTGGAGTCTGGTTCTACCATTTATAGAACAGATTTTTTTCCCTTTAAAGTGCCCTCCTGGGATTGACTAGGAAAGTGTTTTTTGCAGTTTGCTTGATTGGTCTTCATTGTGGAGCAATTTCAGGGGCCAGGCTTTGGACACCATTTGCAATGGGTTTATAGCAAAAGGTCATGTCTTCTTACAGAGCCATTATTGCCTCTCCCCTTGGGACCATTGCACACCTGTGACTTTACCCTTCACCAGTAGCTTCTGACACATCTTTTCGACATCGATGCAAGAGGGTGGGAGCATACTGCACTAACTCCTTTGGCAGAAAGCACCAGTGGAGTGAAAGAGCGGAAAGGAACAGCAGAAATTCCACCTGCAATAAATTTATTCATTCTCACCAATCTATTCATAGGAGAAAAGATGGAGTCTGATGTTTGTCTTGTAATGCATGAGGGCTTTAAAAGAGTAGGTATTTCATTGTGATACTGGCTTCTGGAGTCCTCTGGAAGTCAAGGGGTGTGGATGTTGAGTTTATTAGAGACAACAAGATTGCTCACATTAAGTGTGTCTATAATATGTCTAGATCTTGCACACCACACCCCCTCTACTTCCTACAGCAGCTTATATTCAGGGTGAGTTCACGCTGCCTGCAAACCCTGCCTGTCCTTGAGTCAACTTTACTGTGTAGAAAAAACCTGACAGTTGCAGTTATCTCCCTGGCAAGCTGCACGATAGTGTAAAAACATCGAGCATGGGTAGAGCCTTCCCACTCAAAAGCGTTTCTACTTTTCTGCAACTGATGATCCCAAGACTTCCATTGAACTCAAATATTATTTTGAAACCTATAAACAATATTTTCACCAACAACGAAAGTTCAGAAGTCTGTTGTCTCAGTTTCCACCTTAAATTCTGCAAAGACAGTATATTCCTGGTGTGTTACTGATGGTGGTAACAGACAAGCAGGACAGTAAACTGGGTCTCTCATGCTCATCCCTCAGCTCCAGTCATTAACACGTTGGCTCTGCTCACTGCTACACTGAGAATAGATTTTTTTTTTCTTCTTTTCTTTTAACAGGAGTGGATTTTTGAATTAGACACACACACACAGCTCCGGCAAGGTCGTACCACAGGACTCTGAATTACAGATGCTTTTGAAAGAGAGAAACACGTTGCTGATCAGTCTGACCCTCTCCCAGGCCTAACACACAATTCTACAAACACAACCATTTTGAGGCCATTTTGGGAGACAAAAGAACCGTTTGACTTCAAGATTAAGATGAAGCTTTCAAGTAGGTATCCCAGCATGTGACCAAGTTTCTGTTCGGAATGATTTAGCCTAAGGCTACCCTAAGGTGGTGATTCCTGTTTTAGACCACAAAGAAATAAATGTATTCTTCCAAAAGAAACTTGTGCAAAGCCCTAGGGGACACTGCCCAGCCAGGACATCTGAGAGTATCCTTCGAGTCAGTGCTCATTCCTCTAATGCTGGTACAGCTGCAGATGTGCAGCTTATAATACTTGCAGTAATCTCTGACCACAGCATGTGATTTCACCCAGAGTTTGCATCACCCATCAACATTTTTCATGCCTTTTGCTCTACCTGCAACCTCTGAGTTCATCTATTTTTATGTCTTCATAAATCAAACAACACAGCTCTTTGCTGTGATTATATTGAAATAAAGCCCTCTTTTTTTATCACAGTACTTTGCTTGCCCTTCACCTCCGGATCTCAGCAGGTTCTCAGATGCCTTGTTATGGCTTTCAAAGCCTCATAGCATACTCTGAGAAGAAGGCATCTGTCCAGAGACTACGAGATACTAACTCTGCAATAGTATAATATATGAAACCACAACCTTAGCATCCTTTTTTAACTTTCTATATAGAGCTGAAGAGGAACTGGGGCTGCTGAATTAACCTGTAAGTTTATACATCACGTTACTTGTAATCTGGACTGTAGCTGCCTTGGTACTTCATGTTGAATTATCCTTTCAGGGCTAGATCCTCACCTGGTATTTTCCCCACAGCTTAACCATTCCAGTGAGGCTGGCTGGCTGTAAATCAGTGAAAACTCATCCCTTTCTTTCTAAACACACACACACACAAAAGTGTAACTTTCTATATCTGACTTTTTTTCTTTGATTTTTATTTCTCCAATCCTTTATATAGTCATTATAGACGTTAAGAAGCCTGTTTTGGAAATGATTAATGCTATTAATAATTTTCTAATTCAATAAAACCTCTCATCTTCGAACTGCTTGCAATATTTTTCTGCTTTCTTCAGCTTTTCACTAATTCAAACATATGACAAATGCGAGTCTTCGTTTCAGTTTTCTATTATTTCTCATGTCTGATCAAATAAATTAACAGACTTTCATTTCTTTCCCAGGAGTGATGCCCATATGTTGATGAAAGAAGCATAAAAATATTACCTGTTCAAAGAGGAGGGGGAAAAAAAGAGTTAGAAGTTATCTTTTATTCACTGTTTCATGCAAACCAGAGCTGCTGGTCCTTTTGCTTTCTCCTTGACAGCGCCCGCTATGCCTAACGGTGAATATTGCAAGATTTGCAGAACACCCATCAGTCTGCTTTAACTGCACTGTATTATAATGTCCCTTTTCAATCTCTTCATACAGTAGCAGTCATTTTAATCACCCCACAGTACTTCAGTCACTGGGAAAGAATCTGCTGTCCTATCTAATGTGCCCGCTCCCCAGTCACCCGGCACCAGCCCGGCAGAGCAGCATCCTGCTAATGCAGTTTGCTCTGTTTGGATAGTCAGAGATACATCTCCAGGCCAATTTGTACCTGTGTATTGTTGATAGACAGCGTGCCCTGGGCAGAGAGATACTGCGTGCAGCAAATGGATTCTCATTTAACCGTGCTTAATTTTGTTCCCTGGATCTCCATCATACATCTTTCCATTTCTCTGCCCACCCAAATTGCTAATGTGAAACAAAGCTGCTTCCGCCACTACAGCTCCTAAACTGATGTGTGACGATGCAATGATTGATTTCCCACTCCAGGAAAAGTGGGTCATTGTACACGTTGTACCACAGCAGGCTGAACCAAGCTGGTCGTGCTGACATTGGGGTTTTACGAATTTGTTTTAAGTTCAGACCTGAGGGGACTACTGCGGATATCCAGCCTGAACACTTCTGGGTTTTGATGGGAGCACTGCCATTCTAAAATCTTCCTTAGCAGCTTAGAGAGATCTGAAGTCATCTGTGCTCCTCAGGAGACAATATTCTGATTATGCATTTTGTATCTTACTTGCATGTTTGCTCTGAGGATGGAAAATGCAGAACTCTTCCAATTCCAAGTTACAGGGGCAGTTTCAGTTTTGTCATTTTCCAGGATGGAAAACCCTAAACTAATTTAAAAATATATTTTTAATGCAAAATGGTGTAATTAACAGCTTTTGCAAAGGATTTTGAATCACTGAGAAAAATACTGATGCAAACTGCTCTTTGAAAAAATCCATTGCTTTTATTCTTCTTTTGTGAGATTACTTTTCTCAAGTAATAAGACCTGTTGAAACTCACTTTAAGATTGAAACACTTTAAGATTGCCTCTTATGATACCAGGGAGATATAATTTGAAGAGGCAAGTCTGAGTACTGGGATAGGACCTGCCTACCTATCTGTTGCATTAGATCAGCAAAGTTGGAATCAATTGCTGAAAGGGGAATGTTTTGCAGGTTTTTCTGAGCAGCCCAATAGGTAACTGAGCACAGATGTCATTGCAGAATCCAAAAGGTCAAGGTAGGTGGGGATTTGAGTTTTGATTTGAAAAAATCAGGGAAATACAGCTCTTTAAATTGTAGCTTTGTTTTTATGAGGGTTGAAACAAACCTCCAAACCCCACCTGTTTTGGGAAACGATTTAATGAACAGTAAATTGGATAAGACCTTTTTCCATGGCCTATAAATTTTTTCTTTGCTTTAGATAAATCCTTATGCAAGTGACTTCTCTACTTCTTGCACACCCCGATGAGTGGTGTCCTCAAGGGCAGAGAACATCTGATCAGGTCCTTAAATCTTTACACTGGTGAAATCCCTAGTGGGATCACAGTTATGCCCAGTAAGGACTGCACTTTTAACTTCCAGCTCTAAGTTTTGGTAGGCATGACCTGGGATGTGATGAGAAAGTCAAAGGAAAACCTACAATTGCCTCCTGATGAGGGACCCTTTGGCTGCAGCATAATCTACTGACTTGGCACCCCGTGCTGTGTGGTGTAAACCTGGATGGACACAAAGCCACAGTCTCTTCCCAAACAGTCAGGGTGCAGCACGGTAAGTACCCAAGTCCTGAGGGCTCTCCTCTAGTGACCCCTAAGCTGAGGAAGGGGGAGAGAAAATCACCACCATTCCACAAATGACTTCTGGATTTTCCTACTCTGTTCCTTCTCCTGCCGACCGCCTCTTCTCATCGGGAAACACAAATGTGGAAAGTTTGTAGGTAAGCAAAGAGGAGCTGGTCACAGCAAACAACAGAGCCAGAGATGAAGACACCACTCACTGATAAACCCAGCCAAACCCTTTCCCTTCTGAAACAGAATCCCTGTAATGGAAATAATTACCAAAGAAACAGACAAAAACTACTTCTGAATGAAATTTAGGCTTCAGCAGAGCACAGCACAGCCAGGAAATACCAAGTACAAGCAACCATCCCTTCATCCTGAATTCACACCATTTTCTGCTTCTGTTTCCTGTGCAAAATTATCAATCACTCAAAAGCTGCTGCCCAGGGGGGCTGTGGATACAGAGTAGCTTGGGACAGCCTTCACTTGACTTCGCAGAAACACCTGACAACTACCTCATTTTGAGGTGGCTCTCTGGAAATACACGGCGAAACGCAAAACATTGGGGGCAATTTTGTGGGATGCTTCCAGCAATACCCAGATGATGTGCATTACTGGGGGAGGAAAAACTATGCAATTCTGCGGTGGTGGGGGTGGATGTGTCTCTTGCAATACCCAAAAAGATAAATATTATTGGAGGAGGAAAAAAAATCAGTATGATTTTGATGAGAATCTCTGGCAATTCCCAGCACAGGATTGAGCTGTGTGGTTTGTGGGGGAAACCTCTGAGTGCTCAGAGTGATACAGGATATGGAAGGGTATGGGAGTGATAGAGGGTATGGAAGTGATAGAGGGTATGGAAGTGACAGAGGGTATGGAAAGGGGATGGAGAACTGTGTGATTTTGGGGGGTTGGGGTGGGGCACACCTCTGGCAGTCCCCAGAGTGACGCACACAGCTGGAAGTGGTACGAAGGGGAGCACGGGGACACACGGACACCCAACCCCAATCCCGGGGCCCCCTGCAGCACGCACGCGGCACAATGACACGAGTAACTCCAAACAGACAGCGCCGGGAGTCAGAGCGGAATCCGAAATTCCAAACGGCGGATCGCCGCGGCTCAGTGCTCCCCAAACCCGACCCCTCCAACACACA
>VZRE01004774.1:1537889-1645355 GCA_013396775.1 Cephalopterus ornatus | reverse complement strand
TTTCTTTCTGAAATATACTTTTTTCCACCGCCAAATACAAAGCTAAGCGTATAGACCCACCATATCCCGTTCCTTCCAGCAGCTTCTCACATGGTAAAATGATTTGAGGCAAAAAGAAACTAAGTTGGAGAGAGGGTTAATACCTCTGCAGCTTTTGACGAAACATTTATCTTCTTTGTATTGATTTCTTCTCAATTTCAGCGCTCGGAGTGAAGCCTTTCTCTCTGGTTCTGATATATATTGTACAGTAATTACATCTAGAAGGCAGGATCCAGGAACACTGCAGGAAAACAAGCTCTGATGTCGGTTTAATATGACAGTATTGTATGGCTTGCTGATTTAGATCAGCAGTGTTTGAACCAGATAATATTTGCATTATGGTTTGAATATGAAGATGGATGCAAGCAGAGAGTAGTAGGTCTGTAGACTTGTTCAGAGTGTTGGTAAACTCTTTAACTCCAGAAGCCTTAAAAGAGCTGTGTAATACTTGGGAATGTTTCAGGGCTGTTCATGGCTAAAAGGCTTGCTTGGAAAGCAAACTGTTTTCCAGAAGGGCTTTTATGCATCTAGTTTTTGTACAGAGCTACAATGTTAGACCTCAGTGACTTGCTTGCTCCTGTGTGCCTCCTTCTGAAGAGCAGCGGTACCCGGTGTGTGTGCAGGCAAGGGGTGGTGAGTGAAACATCGTGATAAACGGGGACGCTCCAGACTCTGATCCCGAGATCAGAGATGCCCGAGGCAGGAAAGCTGCAGGGAGGATCTCGGTGGACTGTAACAGGACATTGGTGCTGACAACATCCAATGGCAAATCATCGGAATTTGTGTTGGCGGGGAATCCCGGCCAGATATTAACCATTTAGTATCCACCACAAACGTTTCAGTACCTTTTCACAGCATTTTCTAGAGAGGATTAGAGAACTAAGGCTTTTGTTGTTTTGGTGGTAATTTACAAGCATCTTTCTTCCCTCTGCTTCGTATCTCGCTCCCTTTAAATGAAAGAGAGGTCACTATTTATTTTCTCCCCTGCAAATCACTTTACTTTGTGAGGAAACATAAAGGCTATTCTTTTCTTTGTTCAGCAACAATAAATGAACCATGTAGAAAATAAGTCTTTGCAGTATTCCTTTGTTGGGGGGGTTGTAATAGGTTTTCAGTGTTTAAGTAGGTATTTTTGTTGCTGTTCTTTTGGTTGCAGTAAGAGAAAGGAGTCATTCTGGCACAAAAAATATGTGGGTAAGGTCTTCCTCTTTCTGAAGTGTTTAGTGCATTTCTCTGTGGGCTTGTCACTGGTAATTACGTTGCTTAATAAATCAAACCGAGACAAGGTAAGAGAGGTTGTTTCCGTGGGGTCTGTTTGCTCATTAATCTAAATTCACAGTACCAGAAATCAGTAAGACGTAAATATTAGTGTTATGAAAATATCCTTACTACCTGATTTCTCTGTGCTTTGCCAAGAGAGGGTAAATATTTTTCTGTAAAGGAAAAAGTACACATTTGTGCAGTTCTTAGCTGTTGCTGTGACAATCCTGTCATCTAAAGAATGACAATTGCTAGCATTTTCTTAGGCTAGATGCATAAATGAAAGTAATTTTCTCGAGTCTAGATTAACTCTTTGGTAATGAATCAAATTGTTGCTGACCTGGTAACTGCCTAAATGGGTTTTGGATTTTGAGTCTTCATAGTTCTGAGTTGAGAGTTAATTTTGCATGTAACTGTCTTCTGCTTGGAGGAAAAATTATACTTGGAGCTTTTCCTTATGAACTAATCAAATACCACTTCAGATATTTTTAAAGGTACAGAGAAAACTGGCTTTGTCTATTAAAGATTTTACAGAGAAAGGTACGTTGTGCACGTAGAGAAATACGGAACGTACAGGAGAGGGCCCTCCAAGACTTTATTTAGTCCTGTGGCTTTTATGAAGATGACACTTCTTACATTTTAATTATCCCTTATTTTCAGTGGCGTTTTAAAATATGCTTTATGTTACGGGAAGTTGCTAATGGAGTCCTTGCAGATAAAGAATGTCAAGTGAGCCTTCCCAGGCTGTAAGAGCTGAGCTTGCTGTTTGCTTCGGGGTGGGGGAAACTCCAGGGAGAGCTTTGCTATCTCTGTAGTGGGTTTGTGGTTAGCGGGGCCTGGACCCAGCTTTCAAAATCCTTCAAGCAGTCACAGGAGCTGTCTGTGCTAGCAGGCAGAGTGAGAGGCGTCTTAAAGTTGGACGTGAAGAAGAGGCATCACGGAAGGAAGGGATTTCAGTACATCCAAAAAAAGAAAGGAACACAATTTGAGGGTAACTGGAATTCCCTGAGTCCTGTTGGGGTGTTTGCAACGCTAAGCCTGTATTGGCTCAGAAGAGCAGAGAGGGTTTTTTCTCCTATGTGTGCGAGTTAGGATTTTCTATTACTGCTCTCTCATCCACTGTCTTTTTTGTCTAGGAAATGGGGATAAAAAGGTTTCTGGTTCTATTCAGAAAATGGATGTCTTAGAGCAGAGAGGAACTTCTGTGAGTCAAGCACAGAGATGTCATGTCCTTCACCCGTCCCACCCACATCTGCACTGGGTATCTTTGGGGAACAAACAGGTCCTGCTTGGTACCATAAAAGTCACCGAAAAACGCCTATTGATTTCAGTAGGGTGATGGTTTCACTTCCAGTTTCTGGGTCTTCTCAGGGACAAGTGTTGGCTCTACTGCTGTGAAGTTCTGCAAATTTAATAGTTGGGGTTTGTTTCCAATTATAGAAAAGACAGTGAGGACTCTATCCACCTTGTGATCAGTGCTCAAGGACTACCACACTTAGAGTTTTCTGAAATAAAATGTTATTAAAGTTGACTCTTAATGTCAATGTTCAAGTTCCATGGTTAAATTAAAGAAATTACTTCAAACTATTAATCTCAACTGTTCTTGGAAAAAATGCTAATCATTTGGTGCTTCTTTTTAGCAGCCAAATGAACATGTGACATGATGTGCTCTGAAGCCTAAGGGTTTAGTAATAACACTGTATTTTAGCTAATATATAACTTTAATCTGAGAAATTATGAAAAAATGAGCCTGATTTTCTTTTTGCCCAAGTTGCTGTGTTTCCATTTTTAAAGATCATAGTTGCTCCTGTGTGCTGATGAAATTGTAATTATTTATGTTTATGTGCCACATTACTTAAACTTTAATTCTAAACAACAATTATTAAGTATTTTAGGAAGCAGAATATCATCAGAGAAATGCTCTTAAAAATATGGAGTCATCTGAGGATGCAGATATGCACCAAATGGGTTAATTTATGGTTTATATATCCCTTCTGGGGACTGCTTGCTGCTTTATGTGTCTAAATATCTTTACAAAGTTTTCCTTTCTTCGTGAGTTAAACTCCTGTCAGTGTTTTTTCCAAGTGAAAAGTGTGGATCTGCATCTCCTTGCACCAGGTTGGCGAGAATGTGACTTCACCAATTGCTAGATGCTCCCTGGTGGAACTGGGCTCTATCAGTTTTGTGGAGACATGCAGGGGCTGGAAGCAAGGCAGAGAAGGAAGATGTACATTAATGCACCCTTTCATATTAAACAGCAGCACCTGGGGTGTGGCCAACTGGAGGTGCCCAACTAGAGGGTGACTTTCGATGAAAGCAACTAGTTTTCGCAATTGTGTGTCAATTAACCCTTAGAGGAAAAAAAATCACAGAAAAGTGATCCTTGATTGCTGTTAATTTTCTCATTACTCAATAACTTGTGCTAGTGCTGATGGTCATGTTGTCTGTATTGTAGGCTACAGGTCCGTTGCTCTGGGGCAACTCAAGTTGGCTTCTTTCTTTTAATACTGCTGTCAGCTCACACAGCTCTCCAGTGGCATCTCGCCCCAATTCAGTGAGGACAGGTGTACTCTTAGATGAATCTGGGCTACATTGGTCCTGTTTCCAAATGCTTGCCTTTCAATGTACAGTCATCTTGTCGAGGCACAGCTGCCAGGACACAGCAGATTCCTGTTTTATGCCTTGAGCTGTCACATATTTGTGGCCTAAGCAGAATCTCTTCCCACCCTGGAAGTGAACAGATGAATGAGGGTGCAGATTGCAAGCACAGCAGTGATGATACTGAGATAATCCATGGATATTGCTGTTCTTGTTTCATTTTTCCTTTTCCCTGATTACTGCTGGGAAGCTGGAGGAAACAGTGGTGGGAATAAACTCCCCACCTGTCTGGAGGAGAAGGGAAGACACAGGACAGTAAGGAAGCTAAGAAGTTTATGTAATCACTGTAAGACATGTTTTTACTACACTGAATAGCTCACCTTACAGCAATTTGAGTTAGTCTTCAAGTGAACTATGGTTAAAGTAAAATCAGTTGGTGCATGGCCTTCTTTTTTTTTTTTTTTCTAATGTGGTTTTATTATGCATCTCTGAGTTTGCTTGGGAGTTGAAGTACTGGTGTTCTTAATTATCAAGTTATTTGAATAATGATGAACCATTTTCTAGAACTTAAAACTTGACCGCATCATGCACCTGCCAGCAGTACTGACACATAAAATCTCAAGTGATGTGCGTGGTGGAGTTCTCCTATGCATAAATGCTACAGTGATGCCTGATACGTGTTTATCCTGTCCAGTGCCTGCTTTGAGGGACTTTGCATTCATAGCATGGAGGCCTTTCTAAAGAAAATCTAGGTGTTTTGAGACCTGGATGTTTTACTTAGGAAAGCTGCTTTGAAAAATCCTTTTCTCTGCTTGCAGCAATGTAATGAATGAGACCTTGAGCCCTGAAGAGCTGCATTGGTGTTTAGGAGCAAAATGTGGGATGTTATTTGGTCTTGTGGCAGAGCTGTTTTGTTCTCTTTTTTTTTTCTTTTTTTTTTTCTTTTTGAAATAAAATGTGCCTGTCTCCCTGACAGAGTGCTGTTCAAGTTCTTCTGTTTGGAGTCAGTTTATTCTGCTGACAGGAAAGGAAAGCTATCTGATAACTCCTCGCAGGCAAAGTGGAGAGTTGTTCAGTTTTCCTACACCTCACTCTTTCCATTTTCTATTCTTGTAGAAGGCTTGTAAGAGACATAGGAAATGCTATAATACTTGCTTTAACCACAGCAGTGCCTTGCCCTTTTCTTACTCCTATAGAAGTATCTACAGTTTGGATTACTGCTTTTTAGCAGTCCGAATTCTTAGACCTGGAGGTCCATGGGGAGTTTGTCAGGCTGGTTGATTGCTAATGTTAGTTGTCACAGAGTGGAAGAGGAACTTCACTGTATGAAGAGGTGAACACTGAATAAGTAGGAAATGGTGGTAGGTTCAGTTGTGCCATTGCACTGGAAAATCATTTTTTTACTGAGGAGGTAAATAGCAACAGTTCTGTCCTGGCCCTTGCTGATGGTCCTCAACAGTAAGCAAGTTATTTTCTTTAGGCCTTGTTTCTTTAAAACAACATCTGTGAAGTAGCCCCTGCGCCACTGAGGACCAGTCCCTGCCTTTGTGTCTGTTTGGTGTGCTTAGAAATGGTCTCCTGTAAAATCTTTTCTTGTTTTTTTTTTTTCCTTTTTTTTCTTCCCTTCTGGATTTTAGAAGAATTTGTTTTATATCTCAGGAGGTAGTATAGTTAGTGATACACAGCACAAAGTAAATAATTGTTATCTCAGTTTTTTAGAGGAAGTTTAGGGATTTTTTTGGTGGATGCATGTTTATATAAACCTCAGTTTAGTGGGCCTCAGCATGAGACTTGTGTCCGTCCATCCCTCCCTACGCTCCCACTCCCTGGGAATGCCAAGCTAAGGCAATAAAGATACCTAGTAGCTTTCAGATAATTAGGTACAGATCTACATTGCTATCACAAGTGAGTTTAGGGATTAAATTTTCAATAGACTTTCACTGGCATTTAAATTCCTAAGGTGCTTTTAGACTCCTGGAGATTATGGTATAGATTTATTGCAGTCAGAGTAGAAATGAGGGATTGTGCAGCATGACTGTCTTAAACTTCACATCCATTCACTAGGTAGGCAGAGAGAGCCAGCTGAGTGTTCTTGTTGGCCTCCATGCTGCTTGGAGCTAGTTGAATTATTATTCTTAAAGTGCAGTAGCTTGTGTATTTCGTATTTAAATCCATCCTTAAAATACAACTAAAATTTGCCTGTTGACAGCAGTTGCATCATATTTTAATTGGTGAGACTTGCTAATGGAGTGTTCAGGTTCTAAAATTAGTTGTTTATTTTTCCTTCTTTGCCCAGGGGTTTTGCATCAGATTCTATGGCTTCTGTATAACTGTTTGTGTTCCAAAGTGACACCTTTGTGCAGTTTTAGCTATTTAAGTAAGTGTTAGAAGTTTGTGCTCAGCAACAGCAGTTTCCGAAACTGCGACTTTTTAAATTGTTTCTTACTACATTGTTTATGCATTGCAAAACACTTCCCTTCTGTTTACTGTGAATTAGTTCATTGTTATATTTGCAAACTGGGGGTGTAAAATGTGCAAATCCTGTGATGTCTTCTCTTGGTGTAATGGCAGGTCCTCAGCTGCTGCACGTTGTCGTGGCAGAACTGGTGCTGCTGTTGCTGTGGCAGCTTTCAGCAGGTGAGGATTTGCACCATAAACCTCATCATGACATTATTCTGAAATATGACTCTGTGTGTTCTTTTCAGCAGTTCCATAGGGTGGCTTTGTGTCAAAGGTGCACAGTTTTACTACTGTCTTTATGCTTCCTATTTTTCTTTTACTGTATGGTGAAATGCAAAACCATTTCTTAGTATGATTCTACCCGTGGTGAAGTGGAGATGTCCAGTCCATCCATTAAAATTCTGGCTTTCTGGAGGGTGCTTATCATAATAATCAGTCCTTGGAATTGTTCTGTTGTATTGTACCTAGTTCTTTGAGCAAAACTGTGGCTGTTGCGAAGGTATTTGTGAGTTTTCCTGTCAACAGCTGTCAACTGTCTCTTTTAAATCAATTATTAGTTTGATGCCCATTTTTAAATGCTACCCAACTTCTTTCCTTGAATGAATTAGTTACGAAAATAAATAAGCCACCAAAAAAAGTGGTAGTTCAAATGACTGAAGATCAAATTCTAAATATGCAACCACTTTAACAACTGTCTCTTACCTGTTTCACTTTACTAGTTTTAAGAGCCCTCTGGTATTTTGTTACAGTGAGAGTCCATTACAATAAAACCATGTCGCAATGTCCTGATTAACTCAGAGACCTGAGCCCCATAAGCCCTTTGCCACCAGATTTTGTCCAGTCCTTGAATAATTTTTGTAGCACTCTGGGTTTTTTTTGCCTTTTTTCCGTTTTTCTTTTTCCCAGGAAGGTGCACACCAGAACTGAACACTGGTCTTTTTCATATTATGTATGTGCAATGCTATTGCCCTTTCTGTTTGTCCAGGGATTTTCAGTGGCCTATTTTTCTGCCACAGCAAGGAAGCTCATGTTGACTGTTTGCCTAGTATGACTTCTAGATCATTATTGGAGTCAGTGCTGAACAAAATACTCTGCTGTTCAGTGGATGTGGCCTAAAATAAACTCTTTGAATGTATCTTCTTTCCTTTTTTTTTTTTAATGTGACTTGAATGCTGCTATAATAGCAACTTTAGAAATAGAAAGAAAGGCTCAAGTCATCTGCAGTGTTGGTGTCTCAGATGTATCATTTCGTATGGTTTTGTTTGTTTCCTTTTTTAGCCCAACAATTTTTAAGGCAGTAGCAGTCAGTGCATCCCGTAACTGTTTTGGAGTTATCTAAAGTGGGTAATTTTAGGGTTTGACTTCTGTTAAGCAGTGTACACTGAAAGCTTCACGCAGCTCCACAACCTACCTGTGACCTGGCCTCAGTTATTGCCCTTGTGTGGTAACATTGATCTGACTAACAGATGAGGTTCATCAGAAACTTGGAGTAGGGATTACAATTTGGATGAGCCCCTAAGGAGGCAGTAGATTTCTTGGTGTGTGGTGGAATTTTTTTGGTTTTTTTTCCACCATCCATACCCTTATCTTACTGTTACTCAAGCTGCTGGCTTTGGTAGACAGCGTTTCTTTGCTGCTGCTGGATATTGAGCTGGTTGCAAGATCTGCTCTGTTACTGTGGCCCTTTCTCCATTAGAGTGGCCTCCTTTGGGTACTTCCAGCTTTTCACTTTGATCCTGGCTGTTTTGGCAAATTAGCATCGTGCAACAATTGAGGAAAAAACAGTCCCTTCTGCCCCAGGTAGTATTATCCTGTCTGGGAAGAGGCTGGTGTCTGTGAAGGTGGGTGAGAAAGTGGAGAGATCCTTATGTCTAAAGGAGAGAGGGAATCCAGTCTTTGAAGTGTAAAAGCCTTCACAAAAACCAGAGAGATCTGATCCATACCTATCAGGTAGTATTGCCTCAAGTTCTGGCACGCTGAAAGGATCATAAATCGTGTTGATCGATGCTGATACTTCTGGTGTGCTTCAGGACAGAGTGCCGTGTGAGCCAGGCAGGCCCTGGCAGTGTGTGCTGTCTGGAAAGCAGAGAGGAGTGACCAGGCAGTCTGCCAGGAAGCTTTTAATTAGCCTTGAACATGATGGACTGGATGGCCATCACCAGAAGTCCCTTCCAGAACTGTTCTGTGCTGCACTTAGTCTTCCTGTGCACACTAAGCCCCTGTTTGCCCCTGCTCTGTGTCTGTGCTGGTTCTGGAGGCTGGAGGAGTAAAGTGAGTCTGGAGCTGCTGCAGCCCGTGAGACTCGTGGCCCAGGAGCCTCCTCTGTGCACGCATGGGCAGCGCGTGGTGCCTGATGTTGTTACTTGCCGGAGCGTGAAGCTGCGGGTAATGGTAATACGAATGTATTTCAATTTGTAACCTGGTCTTCTGTATCAAGATTGGACTACTTCTATTCTGTTGCACATGTGCATCACTTGGGGAAACATGCTGATAGTACTTAACATTTAATTGCTTCTCTTGATTTTATTTGTAAATTAGAATCTAGAGGATCTGTAAGAAAAAAACAGAGGAGCTTAATTGGACAACATTTTAGAGTAGCTGAAGAAAAAAAGACATGGAGCTCTCCAGCTTTTGGAGCTGAGACAAATGCAAACTTACTTATTGATCCATACATATAATATCATATTTTAACTACAGTCTAAACTGGAGGTCATCTCTATACTAGATTGCTTAAAAATCTGTCTATCTTGTCACATCTTGTACTCATTTATAGTTGTTTCCATTTCTAGCTTTGTTGGAGAGACAGCTAGTGTTTCAACCTAAATTAAAATCAATAAGAAGCAATTTTGTTTGTTTTTTAACTACTAGAGCAGACTTTTTTTTTTTAGTAAGTCTCTGTATGTTCGACTAAGTCACTTGGTTCTTTCCATCAAGATAATTGCCAGATCTCATTAATTTCTGATTTTTGCATATGTAGGAATTGGTTTATTTTCCAAAATGTCAAATATGATTCAAAAATAAATGCTTACTTTAAGTCATCACTGAACAATAAATGCAGTAAAGAATACTTGACAGTTAAAAGTAGTTTAAAAATATCTTGGGGGCTTGTGGCAAATGCTGAGACCCAGGAGTCCTGTACTGGCAGAGTTGCACAGGCTTCCCCTGGCACATTTAAGCAGTGTTCTGCAGGGATGATTTCCAATGGAAAAAGTAGAGTCTGGATCCCTATGCCTTCAGGTTTTGTCTTGGATATTTTTGCAATACACCAATTGATGTAAGAAGCTGTTGTTGTATTGTCAGCTCGCTTTTACCCCACGGCCAGCAGATTGCCAGCAAGAATGATTGACCTGAGTCAAATCCAACACGGAATGCAGACTGCAGCGATGTTGGTGCTTCCTAGGTTAAGGCAGTGGTGAACCATAACATAATACCAGAGTAAATATCTGAAGGTAGTGCTCTGATGAAGTGTCCAAAAGAGGATGTGTTGGTGCTCTGGTGAGTTGATCACAGGGCGCAGGGAATCATCCTCAGCGGTTTACAGGACAGGCTTCCCAAATGGACAGTGACAGACATGGTACTGTGGGGTGGTTGCCCTCTGTGCTTATGAAGGTTCAGTTCTCAGTGGCAAGGCTTCCTGTCACTGGTGAGGGTATCTGGTTGGTAGAAATAATTTGTGTCTTAAGAAACAGCATTTCCAGAAAGGATTGACCAGATGCTGTGGTGCGTGGAAGCATTTGCTGAGGTGTTTGCTCTACCTCTTCTGGAGTTCAGCATCTGGCAACGTTGGGCCAGTGTCTATAAGAGCATTTCTATTCTTCTGCATCTTGTTTTAAATTCTGCCAGGTGAAACTTGAGTCTGTGGAAAAACAAATGCCAGTATTTTATCAGGTTGCTGTCATCCTTGCTCAGTGCTTCTCATAACTTCAGAAATGTTTAAGAATTCCTGGAATTCTTAATTCTGAATAAAAGAACCTTTTGGAAGGGCTAAATCTCATTTCCTGTTTAACTTTCCTTTGAAGTGCCTGAGTCTTAAGAGCTACATGGTACTTTAATTTCTCAGTTTTAGTTTTCTCTCACCTTTTCTTTTGCTTCCAATTACTTTGGTTCAGTTATGTTTATGAATCAAGGAAGAGGGCAAACCAAGGGCAGAAAGAGGTGGATCTGGCTACCCTGGTAATCAAAGCAAGAGACTGTTTTCTTAAGTGAATTGCCAAAGTAGTGTTTTGTAGGAACAAAACATAATTAGTAAGTAGATGACATGATGAAGAGCACATTTCCGTCACCCTTGAAGGCGATGTAAGAGTCGTGTGTAAATTTCTTGAATGTGATTTCAAAACAGAAAACAGTTTCTTTTTAACGCATCACTTAAAACCACACAGGATTTCATGTTTGTGTGCCAAGAAGCCAGCTGTGTTTAAAAATATATGAGCAAACCTGGTATACAGTGATCCAGGATTGTAAGATAAAGGTGACTTGCCCACACAGTAGTGACACCTGTCATAAGTGAATCTCAAGATACAGTTCAATGCAGGAAGTGATACATCACAGCACAAACACATTCTCTGTCAAAAAGGTAATTAATACTTCGTGTCAAACACTATCTGCATGTATTCTATTTTCTGTTTAATGTTATTAAGCAGTGTGACCTTTTCTCTGTCAACAATTAGCTTTCAAGGTGAAAACCAACTTAGGAAGAAAATTAACTTTTTTCTTTGGACCTGAGGAGTCTTACATTTTCACAGGATTCTTGATTACACTTTTACACTTTACAGTTTTGATTGCTATCTTGATCAATGACTCTTCATTCCTGTGGTTTGAGATTGCATTCCCCTATTCACTCCTGTATTTGGGAGACATCATCAGGCATTTTGGGTGCAGACAGCGTCTGCAGAGACAGATGAGGATTGTAAGATGCACACTGTCAAAGAGTAACAACTCTAGCTTGTCTCATTTGCACTCTATTAGTAACAGGTTCACTTTCTAAAAAGCTGAAGATCAGAATGGAATTATTAATGTGCCTGACAGTTGTGCTTTCAGTTGAGCAGAGGCTATGAGCACCCACTGTAATAAAGCAGTGCTCTTTCTTTGCAAAGCCACGTTTCTAAATTACACTGAGTGAGACACAGGCCTTACAGTTTGATTTGCGAACTTTCACTTGTATTCATTGTAAATGATGTTGAAGTGTGTGGGCTTTGCTCAAAGCATTCTTTCTTGGTGAGCTGGAGATGAAATACATGGTTTTGGTGAACACCATTTCTGTTACCACTGGCTGTCTGGGCCACGCAATACTGTGTGAAATAAAGAATCAAAGCCAGTGGTAGTGTCCTGTCTGCCCTGGAAAGCCGATAACTGTCTTGTGCTTCCCTTGATGCCTTTTGGTGTCTTCTGCTGTGACTGATACAAGCAGCATCTACGAAAAGTGGACCTTTCTGCCTGCCCTTGCTGTCCTCACCCATGGGCTATGTGAGAAGCCTGCTTACCTGTTTGTTTTATTATGTGACTGTGCTGTCCTGCCTTCCAGGATGACACTGCAGTGGGGCCACGATGGCTGTGAAGGAGCTAGTGCTGTGGGTTTGTGTACGTAAAAAAAAAAGCTCCAGAGATCTTTCAGCTGAACTGTACAGATAATGCAGTGTTAGTGTCCTTAATATTTACAGTCTCTCTCAAAAAGATTTTAGATTGAAGGATTGTCTATTATTCAGAACTATTAATACTTTTAGAGAGCTGCTTTGCCGTTCCTTTGTTCTTTCGTCTTGTCTGTATTCCACTGATGACTTGTTCCAGTGGTCACTGGCCTTTGTGTTAATTCTGGTAGTCTTTGCCATGTAGGTTCCTGAGTTGTTCTCCTTGCTGCAAACCCAAAATGCAGCAAAAGGTGCAGTGCTGCCTCCCTGAGCACTGTGTTGTCTTTGCTGTAGGTGTTTGCCCCTCATCTGCATGAATGCTCCCATTTGGACTGGGGGCTCCTTTCTTTGCCCCACTCTCCAATGTAGTTGTGCCCTTACCCTTGCACAGTGTTTGCTGTCCAGGCCTTAGATGAGCTGCAAGGGGGAGTCCTCAGTGCCTGAATGCGTAGCTGAGGGTGTAGTGTCATCCATCCCCCTGGGGCTTAGTGGCTGGAGCAGTTTTCCAGACACTGGGACCCGATTCCTCATATATTTTCTATCTCACTGCTAAGGAGCATGTTCTGATGCTCTTGGATCAGTCTGCAACACTGTCTAGTCCGTTGAGCACTCCTAAGGTGCTATTTTGCCTTCAAGTTGCTATGTATTGCTATATATATATATTTATGTATGAATACAACTGCTTTTAAATCCTAGCATAAAAATAATTAAACCTAGGAATTATATACCTGAATAGGTTTCTTCCATTAGTAAAGCAGTTAGTAGGTGGATTAGAACAAATATTCAGCAGATGTTGTAGTAGCATAGTAGAACTGATTTCTCACTGGGGATTCATAATATGTGTCTGAATCTATGATTATAGACACCATTGTGAAATGAAATTTGGAGGGTTTTCCCCCGCCAAGAATAGTCTTGTCCAAGCCACAAATGAGGCTGTTTGATAGGGCAAGAAACTTCTTTGGTAGGTGATACTGAAGGCAGATGGCCTTGTGATTCCTTTGGCTGCTGAAATGGGTTTTGCTATTGCTTTTATGTTGACTTTGAAGCCAGAATTCTAAGTGTGCATATAAAAACTGCTAACACTGGTTACTTCTGCACCCGAGTTGAAGTGGTGCGGAGAAAGGCTACATGACATAGTAGCAGGTAGTCAGTTGTACTTTTGGTACTATTGCTTTTGGTCTTGGAAAAAAAAGAAGTTTCTGTTCAGTTTAGTGGAGATTTCCACCTTGAGTGTGATGGTGCAAGATCAGATGAAATCTGACTAGTGAGTGATTTATTGCAACGTTGGCAGGGAAAAAACTTATCTACCGCAGGCTACGTTGATAGAGGACAATGATATTTTATTGCAGTTCCTTCCCTGAAAGCCTGCAATGGCATTGATGTTTTATAGTTCACATGTTGCTTTATCAGTTTGGGCAGTTCCTATCATGGAGGGGAATAGTGGGGAGATTGCTTGTTTTCAAACACTAATGCCTATGGACACATTTTTTTCAATGAGTCAAAGAAGTGAAGAAACAAGCTATTTGTACAATCGTGTTCACAGCCAGATTTCTCCCTTTTCCTGTCGAGGCTCCATTTTAGCAGCTGTATATTTTCTTTAGTGTTTCAGGAAAAAAAGCAATAGAAACAATGACAGCAGAGTCTGCGTAAAATACGCATTGGTGTTCTAAAAATCAGTTTATTTTTAGCACGTGTTTTAATCTAAAGTTCAGCTATATTTTTCTTTGCCTCTTCTTCCCCAGTTTAGCTGTTTTTCGTGCCATCCCAGGAGCGTTTTTGAGGCCCAGAATTTTCACCGTGGAACGTGTGAGAATTCTGCAAGGGACAGTTATAAGGAAACAGCATAATATACTAGATCATAGGTGATTTGCCCAAGCATAAAACAGTGGATAGGAAATAATGATAATTTTGAGGGGGGGAAAAACCCTAAACCCTGCTCTGATTCTGGGGGACTGTGTATTGTAGGATCTTAAACATGATAGTTTTTAATGTCCTGGTTTGAACCTCACTTTGAAGACATGCAGGCCTTTAAGAGCAATGGGCTGTGTTGCCCCTGAAGACCTTGATGTCTCCTGATGTTCCAGTATCCCGGAGAAGGGCACCATTGAACTGGGCTGTAGCTATTTTTTGAAATGACGAAGCTGAACAAACATGCTAAAAATACCTTCTTAAGTTGACTTGTGTGTAACCACCACTTCTCAGATGACAGTCTGCGTTTCCATCAGTTCCAGGATGTTGAGCCAGGTTGAATTGCTCTAGCTTTTGTCACTGGGGTTGGATCTGACAGCTACAGAAAAGCTGAATCTGATACCCTGTCCTCCTTGCAGTGAAGGCCACTGGGAACACATTGCACCTGTGACTGACAAACTGAACTCCTCAGTTCTTCTTAGACCAAAGTCACTCCTGAATCAGAAGCATTTAAATTAGACTTCAACCATTTGGACCATGTTCATCACAAAATACCCATAAAACACAGTCTGTCCTGGCTCTTTATGTTTCTGTATCTTGTGTGATGCCTAAAAAGTGGCAGTGAAAGGAGACACTAAGGAAGGCATCCAGTTGTTTCCTTGCATTCGGTGACGTGGATTGTTTTGGCCAGAGAAACACCATGAAATTCCTCATGCCTTCTTCCAACTGAGTGAGTGTGGCTTAAGTGTTCTGGTCTGGTTAGCGTGGGAGCTGAAGATGTATGTTTGGGTGAGAAGCTCTGAGGAGGTGGCTGTGCTGGCCAAGTGTTTGGTGGTGCTTTCAAGCCTTGCTGCACAGGGATGAGCAGTTGTCTGCCCAGGCACACACAGTCCAGGCTGACTGAACCAGCTTGCTGAAGCCAGAATGGCTTCTCGCTGTTGGGGCAAAGGAGGAGGTCAGCCTCTTTGCTGCATTTTGTTGGGCTCAGCTGAGTTTAGGTATCAAATGGCAAAACTTCCTCTGGCTTTAGTCCATATGAAGACAGAGTGAGAGAGCAGAAAGGGTATGGAAAGCTCTTCGCACCTTGAGAGACAGAAGCACCTTTCTGGTGGGGAATTCAGGACCTTGGTGCCTTGCCATGCCACCAGCGAAGTTAGGCTGCCAGAAAGCCTTCTTGGCCTGGGAGTTGTACAGGTATCAGCCTGGATGATTTCTGTCCTTGGGAAGGAAGACGAGGAGAAGTTTGTGCTGCCCAGCAATAGACTGAACTGAATGGATCCCAGATGCTTGCGAGGACACTGTGGTATCTTTTTGGGCAACGTTTATCATGGCAGCATTTCCTTTAATGGCTTGAATTCCTTTTGGATGCACCTGTCTATCAGATCTCACTACACTTCAGAGAAAAGGAGCCTTTCCTCAGTGTTATCTGAGTTTCTCTGACCTAGAGGATGTTACAGCTACATCTTCACCCTTTCAGCTCCTGTAAGGTTGAATACAGGATAAATCTGTTTTGCTCTGGAGCTTCATAATCATGAAGTCAGCATTGATACTGATCTGGTGGAATTTTTCAAAGAGCACAAATAGCAGTAATCTTTCCATTTCTCTTTAATTGGATAGTCTCTCCTCGGAGAGAGGCTAGTAGCTGGTAAACTGATGTGCAGTGGCTGAGGCATCACAATACTAATTACTGATTAGTTTCTGAAAAAGCAGATCTTTTTGGTGTGTAAAGTAAATTGTCTGTGTGTGATAGTATTGGTATGCTGTTGAACATGCAACAACTGTCTTTGCAAGCCTGAGTTTTCATTTTAAAAGGCATCATTGTTAAATATTTGGGCATTCATACTTCCCCCCAGGCTGATCAACTATTTGAAATGCATTATCTCACAGTGCTGTCACAATTAAAGAATGGCATGCTCAGGTGAAAGGGTTTGTCTGTTTCATAGATTGGAGAGATACGCTCAGTGAAAATGAACATCCTCACAAGGTTAAATTATCTATTTAAAGCTCCTCCAATTACGATGTTGGATAGAAGGATTTTTTTTTTAGTGTGGATAAAAGCAGAGGACAAATGACATAATTGGAGGGGGAGACAGAGACTTCATACGTGCTTGCTTCTAAAAGAGTGAAAGGGAGAAGACAATGCTAGGGAACTGCCTTCAGACATCTTAGTCCTTTCTGGTTGCTTTTATCTCAAGTAGACTTTGCAGGCTGGGAAAGATAGAAAAGAGTTAGTATTTGTGTAAAAGCTTCCCATGACTTCTCCCAGATGTGCTGTATTAGGGCTTGATGCTATCTGGCCTTTTTACAAGAAAGTAGAAAGAAGCAACTCTTGTTTTGGGATGTAATAAATAGTCTATTTTTGTTCTCATGTAGTGCAGGAGAACATATCAGCTGCTGAGCTGAATTGACATATTCCTTTGTGCACAAGTTATAGCAACTTAAATGAAAATTACATTCATAGCAGGAGAATGCACTCTGTTTAAATTAGATGAGGAGATTATGACAGAAAAAGATCATTGAATAAAGGGGTTTTTAAAACTAGCCACTGAAATAAATGCATGACTTCAAACTTTGTCTTGCCAGAATTTATTAATAAAACAAAATGAGGCTTTTGGAATACAATGAAGACCTCTTCCTTTGAAGGTTACAGTCTAATTTGTGTAATTGTGTTTGTATAATTTGACTTCAAGATCTGTCCTTGTAATTTGGTAAACTGCAGATCTTGCTCCAATCTGCTGCATTTTTCTTGTGCCTCATATTGACGCATCTAATTGCCTCATAAGTATATACTCAGTTTAAAGCCATTGCACTGCCCTCTGGACCTTGAAAAATTCATCTTCTGGGCTGTAATGATAATCTCTGTGTGGATCTTATCTGTGAAGCAGCTGGCCACCTTTGCTTGCTTCCTTGCTGATTGCCATTCCGAATAACTTTCGACTACACAGCTGAAGAAAACTTAGTGTATGATGCCTTAATTTCTCCCAGCTGCAGAATGCCCTCTCTTGGCAGGGAAGGCAGAACACAGAATCACAGGCATCCTCTGGGAGCTGGCTGGTCCTCGCTGGGAAATGGCACATCGCTGCGTGTGTGTGGCACGGTTTCAGCTCGTCCTGTGCTTGGTGTGTTTCCTGCTGGAACGGGATGGAAGAGTAGCTTTGGGCAAGGCAGCGAGCGGTGTTGGGTAGATGTATGTGATTATGGATGTATCATTATAATGGCACTCTTGTTAAATGGGCTTTAAACTCATACGTTTTCTCAACACAAAGGGCGTGGTGAAACATTTAGACAAACTTTGGAAAAAGTTACCATTTTAGAGCTACTTTGTTGCTGAGTTACTTTGAAATCAACAGAAATTGTAGGCAAGTGATTCATATTATAGGACTTTGATATTGTTTGTTGGGTTTGTTCACCTGGAGAATCTGAAGGGAGTTTGCTCTTGACTGATGAAGCAGGAAGAAATTTTATATCTGGGATAAAAGCTCAAAATACTGTAGAGGGAGATAAAAACAAATTGGATGAGAGATGCCTCTGGGCGGGTTGAGGGCAGACAGTCACATTGAGGAGTCAAGTCACTGAACTCTGGGTGTAGACAAAGCTGATTTAAAGATGGGTTTTTGTTGCAGTAATTTCTCCATTGGCTTTACACAGCAGGGTCTGAAGAAATGGCTGTTGTCAAAACCCCTGGAAAATTTAACATGTCTTAAAATGACACAGATTTTTTTTCAATTATTTAGGCAAGATACCTCTTCACATATGTATTGATTCTTCAATGAATGGTATGAGACTTGAAAAGAAATCGTATAATTTACAACTTATTTCTGCGTCCTTGGATTGAAATCTGTGTAGGGTTCAGAGCAGAAAATGTTGAGCGAAGTTATACAAGCTTAATAAAAATAAACCTACACATGACTTTGCATAAATGGGGGAAAAAATCAAAGGACTAAGGAATTTGCATAGATAACATTTGACTTGTTAATTCATATTGCACTTCTTTGCAAGGATGTAATTTTTAATTAAGAATAAAATGTGGTAGGTATTTTAAATGGGAAATGATTATAATTGCAGATGGAAATTGAGGTAATGAGAACTGGTTTAATTAATTGTTAACATTTTTCTGTTTTGTTTTTTTTTTTTAATAAGCTTGTGGTCTGTGGACATGACATTTGTTTTGTAGATGTGTGTATTTAAACATACAATGATTAAGGCATGAAATGTTGGCAGCAAACAAAGTTTTAGTCTAAGTTGTATCCATTGCCTGAAAGGGTCTGTATGGATGTTTAGGCATCTTTGTTAGACTAATTTTGGTGTTCGTAGGACTGGTGTGAAACTGCAGTGTAAAAACTCTATTCCCAAAATGTCCTTTTTAAACTGTGTTTGTCCTTCACTATGGCTTTCACAGATAACGGAGATACTTCACTGGAGGAATTGGGGTGGTGTTTGTACCAAATGACCTTTGCTTTCAAAGTTCTCTGTTGATGAATATGACAATATTGACCTGAAATTAACTCCCCAAGACTTGGTTGATGTGTTGCGCTCAGTCTGTGGTTAACTGAGATGGCCCTTCAGGAAACTGTGGGCAGCTCTTCACATATTTTCTTGTTAAAACTTTGTCAAGGTCTCTGAAGATCCTTGTGTTTAGGGAAATGCAGCATGAAAACCTGCAGAACAACCTTTTCCTGTTCAGATAGCTGTGACACTATATTTGAAAAATATTTGTGTAGAATTCTTAGAATAGAGGGTACTTTTGCCATTTCAAAACTTGGTAAACCTTATTTATCAAGCTTTAGAGCTCTGCATCCAGAAAGGATTTTGAAGCAAACAAATTACTGTTGCCACTTATGTTAAGACCCATGTATGAAGTCTCTGTCATTCTTGGTTGCAGAGGGACGTGGAGAAGACTGCAATTAGCACTAATTGGCGTTGTGTTTGAATCTTCTGTGTGTTGGTGTGGAATGGACCCTTGAAATGATTGGCAGGAACTACCTGCCTGCTCTAATTCCCTCAAGAGCTGTTCTGTTGCATTGCAGCACATCACAAATGAAATGAGTGTTTACCAGAAGTGACCAGCTAACGTGACTGAATTATCCATGCAGCACAGATGCTGGAATTCAGTGCAAGTTATTTACTCAATGTGCTGGGTACTGGTAGCTGTAATAATGAGTCGCTGTAATAATGAGTCACTGCAATATTTTTTTTGGTGGGAAATTTAGAGTTTTGGCTCCTGCAGATTTCGTTGCTCTTTGATGCTTCTCAGAATGGGTGGAAAAGAAAGTTTGGCATACCAAGGAGTTGTCTAACCTTTTCAGTATGTGGGGGATGCTTTTTAATTTTGGATTTTTGTCTTGTCACTTGGAAAGCAGCATTTCACCTGAAATCTAGCTTGTTATCCGTGTTGGTCATGGGAAAAAATTTTGCCAAAGTAGATAAAAACTATATATGCAGAAAGACAAATCTGTGCTCGGTTCTGTTGCCCCTGGGTAAATAAAACAGAAACCTAAAGAGTAAACTAATATTCAGTAAAATGATAAAAGAATTTACTTGAATGGCAGTGTAGTGTTGTTTTTTTTTTTTTTCCCTCTGAAGTATGCAACCAGAGATATGAAGTATGGTAATGTCACTAGGGTAATATACAGCTGATAGCAGTGCATTCATTTGCATTTCTTCCCCTTACCTTGTGTTTCCTTTTTTTCCTCCCTGAAGCACATGTGTTGGGAATTGAAAATGCAGTTTGCCTATTATACACTGGCAGTAATCTTTCAGTTTTTTTAATGTAAAAAATGAGGCCACAAACATGAGCAGCTACTGATGTATGGGGCTATTGATGGAAATTGAATTTGCCAAGGGAAAATGGGATTTGGTTGTAGTCTGAAATGATAATGATGTAGCCCAAATGGATTTGTAATGGTCATTCATTCATTTTTTTCTGCAATTTTGTGGTTTGAAAAAAAATATTTATACAGGTGACTATGAAAGTAGCACAGGTTCACTTTGAATGGGAGTTACTAGCTAATGACAAATAATAAGTATGCAAAGTCTGAGCTGGAGTCTGTTCCCACAGACTTCAATAGGGGAAGGAAGGGATGCTGTGATTTATTTTCCTAAGAGGGGAAAAGGTGGTGATGGGGGGAAGCGCTTCTTTGAGATTTAAGAAATAATAAAAGCAAAATGTACATTGACATGAATTCTTAAAAATGTATGGATTTGTAGTATCAGCCTAGTCAATACTTTATGTAGCATAACAAATGTACAAGACACTTTGCACCATGTCTGGAAAAGCAAAGACTTGGCCTGGAAGAGCTTCCAGGCTGTGATCAAACTACGGTGCCTTACATTGAGGTGCTGTGTTAGATACTTGTGTTCCTGTGGGACAGTCCCCTCCAGCCTGTAGTCTGAATTTGTAACTTGGGCTGCCAAGGGGACAGCAGCAGATTTTTCTTTGTATCCTGGGTGCGGTTTTATGTGCCTTATGATAACTTCTGTGTTGCTCTGATTTCAGTGGAACTCTGTCTTCCCTCCTGTGAGAGCAAGAGAAGAATGACATACCAATGGTCATATGGTCCGAATAAACTGGTGGTGACAGGAAGATGATAATTTAATGGTGTGGATGGATTTTTGGCTTTGTTTTCCTCTTGTTTCTATTTTTGCCTTCTTTTCTTGGACCAGTGAACGTCACACTTGTAAACTGCCTTCCATTTCAACCAGAGTATAGTCCTTGTTAAATGTTGTATAATTGATAACTACGAACAGAAGTAATTATGGAGTATAGGAAAAAGTGCTTCTGGTTTTATAAATATATTCCTTATTATACATTTTTGCATTTTAAGTCATTACAGCCAGTGGTTCAGATGCCCGTGTGTACCCATGCACACATGCCCACGTCATGGAAACCGATGATCCATGTGGGTCCCTTCCAACTCAGAGTGGTTCTCTGTGATTACTGTGAGGGATTCTGTCAATCTGCTCTCAAGCTGTAGAAGACTAAAAGGGGAGCGTGTGGGGAAAGCCAGCACTGATTTACCTGTAGTTAATATTGCCCCTGTTTTCCTCTTGCCACTGATTAAAGCCTGAGCTTTCTGAACAAGAGCTTGACTTAATGCTCTTGTGGGGCCTTCCTGGGGGAGAGCGGCAGCGGGGACGGCTGGTGCCGCAGGAAACCACCCATTGTAAGCAGGATCCCTCAAGTATTTCCTTCAATGTAACTTCAGCTATTTTGGCTACAGGCCTTACTGCGGTTTTTTTCCTTTTTTCTTTTTTTTTTTTTTTTTTGTAAGTGTTCCATGAATGGTGCCGATGCAGAAAGGCTGTCGGCATCATAAATCTGTTTATTTTAATTGGCTTTGCTATCCTGTTAAGCTAAAGGCAGAGAAGAGAGCCAGGCTGCTCAGAGGGCTGTGGGTGGGGTTTCATTTGTTTGAATATCACTGTTTGGAAACTGCTGGTTTGTTTTAGAACCGAGCAAGATCAGTGTGGGCTGGGGTTGGTCCGACATCCCGTTTGGGTGAATAGTTTGGGGCCGAGGCTGCTCCCCTTTCTGCGCAGGGCTCAGCAGCTGCAGACCTCTACAAGCTGGGAGTTCTGCAGCAGTATAAATAGCATTAAGGGAGAGCACCTTTCCCTGTCTCCTTCCTTTGTGGAGGATGGCAGCTTCCTCTTCTGGTCCATTGTTTCGGTCCATTTTTCACATAGAAAAAGCTGGAAATACAAAGATGTGCCTGTTGCTCCCCAACAGTCACCTTTGAATCCAGGAAACTTGTGCTGGGTCTGTCCTTTTAAGAGTGCTTAAAGAATAAGTGCTGAAAGAATCAAGGAATTTTGTTTAGACTATGAAATTGCTAAACATTTCCCCTCTGAATTTTCAAATATTAAGGTAAAACTAGATTTGCCCATGGTTACTTTAAAAACACTATTGTACCTTTTTAACCTCTTGCCTTGGTTTCAAGGGAGTGTATTTTCTGTGAGAGATTTAATTTTTGTTTTGTTTTTGTAGTTGAGGATTGGCTGCTGAACAAGCTCATTTCTTATCATTATATATACTAATTCACATTTGTGAAGCAGGGGTCTAAAACTGTCAGTACTGTGATATGACAGAATGGGTGAGGTTGAAAGATTTGCACTTTTAACAAATTTAGTCTTGGAGAGAGGTGGACCCCTGAAAAGCTATTTTGCAGTTTCACCCCGGTGCAGTGAGTGTTGTGAAAGGTCAGGTGGCAGGAGTTGGGAATTGTAGGTGACACACAGGGTTTGTGGGAGTCTCTTCAAGAGCAGCAGAGTCGCGGGTATTGATGGAAGCCCTGAGAACTCGCAGTAAAGCCACCTACAGGCAGCCTATGTGACATTTTGACTTTGTTCTCAAGGCACAGGCAAATAAGTGTGGATAGAGCCATTCTGTTGTTGATTTTGGAGCAGGAGCTCTTAGCTGATGTAGGAGAGACTCACACCTCATAATATTAAGTTTCATACTGTGCCTGCCCAGCGGGGTGTGTGAGGTTGCAGCCATCGGTACCTTTGGTTTGATGCTGTGTTCCTTCTATATTGGCTCAACAGCCCGTTTTTACTTCTTGGCTTTAACTCAGGCACATACTTAAACGTGAACTTAACTCTTGAATTCTCTAAATGCGTTATTGAATTGGAGCCAAAAAGGTGAAAGTGAGAAGTTTGCCCACTAAAGAAGTAAATTCCTGTTATTATTTTTTCTCCAAAAACCTGTAAGTAAATTCTGAAGTAGATGATTGTACTGCTTGGTGTTTCCCTTCTATTTGGCAAAATATTTATTTGTTGCTCTAATAATTTGCTGCATGCACACCTCAAATGCCCTTTAACACACTGCAAAGGCAAAAAATTGATGCATCATTGCAACCAGATTTGACTGGATCCAAGGCTTGTGAAATCTCTGGTTTGTTCTGAGGTAGGTTGTCTTCTCTCCTGTCTCCTGCAATTCCATAGAGGTTAGGACAACTGCAGCTCCATTATCAGGTGTTTTGATGATACTGAATTAATAAGATGGAATTGTCAGGTGTAACCTGTAACGTTTTTGTTGATCAATGAAAGTGGGTTTTTTATGGCGTATCTGTGTATGTGCAGGTATTTGTCTGAATACTTTTGTTCAATGGCTCAGGATTCAGTTGTTTTACTGGAAGTAGCAAGTGTTTTTTGGCTTTTCCTTACTTAGCACCTGCATAAAACATTATGCTCATGAAACATTTATGGCAGCCATCCATTAAGAGGAAGACAAAGGTTTTCTGCTGAAGAGAATCACCAAAATATCTTGCTGAAATGAAACCTGTCCTCCCGCTGTTTTGTATGCATTATTGCTGCCTTGTACTGAAAGTTTAAAAGGTCTGTGTGATGTAATGCAATGATACCTTTGTGTGCAAAGCTGCTTGGAAGCAATCTGAGTCAACAGGAAAGCAATATCTTCTTAAAGCTTGTGACTTATATTAGTTTTGTGATCTCAGGTATGAAGGAGATAAAAAGGGCAAGGGGTTTACTGTAGATTCTCTTGAAGGCATGTAGAGTTCTTGAAGTAGTAATAAATGGCAGATTAAAATTGATCTCTGTGAGACTTCCAGTGTTAACCAGTGTTAGAGAAAGTAAGTGGCTTCAGCTTTTTGGCCGCTTCATCAAAGGGATCATGTTCTGTCCTGCTGGCAAAAAATGGCTTTATCTGAAAATTTCAGCTATGGAAAGGGCCCTTCAGGAGTACCTCTGGAATAGTAAGCTTAAAACTGTAATGAACGATTGAATGACTATTTGTGTGTTTGTACACACACATCATTTTAATGGAAGAGATAATGCTCTTGAAGACAAGATTAAGGATTCAGAGGAGCATTAAGAGCAGAAATATTTTTTTCTAAGTGAAGGGGAGATGAGTATTTATTATTAAAATGTTAAAATAATAATTAATACTGCTAGGAAATGGTAGAAGAAAAACTGTCTGGTTCAGCTGATACAGGTGAGCAGTTTTAAAACCACAATATGCCATGAATCACTTCCTCAAAGTGACGTGATGGCTTGGTATGTTGCTACCAGTGATGATTTGCTGGCTTGGGTGCTTTGCAGTAGAACAAAGGGAGAAATGTGTCTATACATGTTCCTTTGCAGTGTTTGAATACAGAGCCTGTACACAGAGCCTTGATCAAATTTACCATCAGCCAGAACAAGCACATTCCTGCTGGAGTCAGTGGAGTTGTCCCTGTTTTCACTACTTCAGACGCTGGCAGATGGTTTGCTTTGGATGTGCAGGTAGGAGCTGCACTAAGTGTCTGGGCTGTATGGAGAGTAAGGGGGACGTTCTTGGTGTTCTCTGATGCTGAAATACCACTTCATTGCACCACAGGTTTCCATGAACACATACACCCTAAAATAGAGAGGGGAAGTTTGTAAGAGATAAACACAGGAGTATTTTTATAAACAGTTTTTCAGTTTGTTTTGTTTTTCATTTCTTTTGGATGTGTGGACCATGCAAGATGATCTCACAGTCATGCCCAGCACTGCTATTACCTCAAAATCTGTTTCCCGCACCTCTGTCCTTCACAGGAATGCTCAAAGGTTTAATCTACTTGTCCTGGCAATTGCTCAGAGAGCCCTAATGAAAGTTTTTATAAGAAGTATGATGTACTAAGTAGGTTATATGTTTTGCTAGGCTCTGTAGTTTCCAGAGGAAAGAATCTCAATTTTTGTGAGTTCTCAAGTGTTTAAAATGTCCAAAATCTGATAGAGCAGTGATTGGTTTTGCAGTGAAGACTAGAACTTAGTGTATTATCTTCCATGGACGAATAACGCTGTTCTATTTTTGTTCTGCCGCACTGGTGTTAGATTCACGAAATGCAAATCCAAAGTGTGCGTACTGTGCATATTTGCCTTAACTTGGAAAGGAAGGCAAGTTTATTACTAAGCACAGGACAATTTTTCAAGGTGTCGGTTTACATTCCTTTTGCTTGCTAATGAACTATGGAAATTGGTTACTAATGAGCTATACAAATGGAGATTCTGCCTTCTCCCAAGGATTAAAGCGTTCTCTACACAGTAGGTAAAATGACTTGTTATGGGTCGTGGAGAATACAAGCTGTTCCATGTATTGCTCTTACGTTCTATAGGGTCAAAGCTTCACCAGCTCCCAACTTTGCTCCCTGCAGTTTTCTTCTAATAACTCTGAAAATAAAAGTTTCTTTGTCATTAATGTATAAATCCACAGCACTCTGGTAAGCAGATTCTTGCTAACAGAAATAATAAGCTAAGAGATACTGAATCAGAAGTGAACCTGGGTGTTTTAGATTTGCTTGGAAATGCTGCATTTCTAAACATTGACTGCTGTTCATTGATCCTTGTGTGCTCTATGGTGTTTGAGAACACAGGTACTCTAATGTCTAGTTTCTTTTAGTGCTTGAGCACAAAAACTAGGGAGAGAAGATCTGTTACATCTGTAGGAGGAGGTAGAATGGAGATTTTCCAGCCACTTGCAAATCTGCTGGAGATGCAGAAGACCTTTAAAAAGAAATTAGCTGAGAACCTCCAGCTGTGTATATGAATTTCAAGTCTCATGAGCTTGAAGCCACTACATTTCTGTGCAAATAAAATGTTAACCCAAGTTAGGGATGTTGTGTGTTTGTATACACACATGCGTAAAGTAATATGCAAAGGCTTTGGAAGGGTTGTTATTTCTATACAAAGAGCCATGAAGAATTTACTGATTGGCAAGAAAATAAATGTAAACAGAAATAGATGGAAACCATTTCAATTGCTTTGCTATACACCCTTCAAAACCAAGCATTCTTTCCAGATGAACAAAGGTGTTGGTTTTTGTTTGTTTGTTTGTTTTTTAAAAAAGTCCTGGTTAGAGGGATTAGAAAGATAATAAAAAAGGGAAACTTCTGGGGAAAAAAATGCAAGCAAGTCAGTAGCTGTAAAAGCAGTTGGTGAAGGAAGGTAAATGTTGGTTAAGAACTACTGGACAAATGATTTATGCTTAATGAGAAGAAATATTTTTAATTAATTGAGACAAGCCAAATATGAAGTGTTGTGAATGAAGGTGGTAAATCTGCCAATATTTATTCATCTATATGATACTAAATGAGTGGCTGTGTTACAGTAAGAGGGGAACCAGCTGCTGTGTTTCCATATTGCAAGGATAAGAACATAACTTTTCTCCAGTAAGTAAAAAGGATATTAAACAATCACTACTGGGGATAAACATTTTCAGATAACAGTTCACACCCCCAAAATACTAAGGACTCTTAGTACATTTTAAGCCATTGAGAAGTATGAAGTGATTAGAGAGCAATGATTTACTTTCAGGTGGCTAAAATATGGGTGTGGTCTGAGATCCATTCCAGGCAAAATAAGGAAAAGTGAATGTGGGAAGCAATGGATACTGTGAATAAGAGACAGTAGTGTAATTCATGAGACCATCACTGTTTTATGGGACCCAGTCAGGCTTTCTGCTGTGGAGCTGCAAGTTGGATTGAAACACAGTGATATGATACACTCTGATTTCTGTCAGACATGTGACAACTTGGAAGAGGGGATGGGGTAGAAGGGGAGCAGTAGCTAAAACTTGGCAAATTCAGTTTGAAATAAAGCAAGAACACTTAGTTACTACCCAGCGGGGATGCACGGACTGAGCTTGGGTGCTGGCCCAGCAGCCCTCTGGTGTGATGTTCCTGGGACAGCAGGATCCCATTCTTTCTCTAGAAATGGCAATTAACAGGTATTTTTTTCACCCATGCATGAGCAGAAAGAGCCAGTGCAACAGGAAGCCCTGGCCGATGGGAACACCATCGGTTTGTTTGTTTTGCCAGTGTAATACTGTCAAAGCTTTATTGAATGAGCTGACTTCAAGCTGTTGATATAGTTCAGACCTTGGCAGCTCTCTAATCTCCTTGAAGCTTTACTGTTTGATTGCATTCGTTTGCCCTGCAAATAGTCAACTGTGTAAGTTATCTCAAAGTGAGAATATATCTCGAGCCTGTGTTTATAATGGACAAGGTTCACAGGAGTGCAGAGACCTTGTAAAGCACACGAGCTCGTTTTTGAATATGCAGTGAAATATTGAGTCCTGTTTCCTGAAAACTGTCAAACCATGTGGTTACAAGAATCCTTTGGACGCTTAGCTTTAATTATTTAATGGCATGTGAAATTACTATCTGCCTGTTGTTGGCAGGTTGCTGCTTAGTTAGATGTTGATATTATGTGGTGGTGCCCTACCTGCTTTATATACATAAAACATACTTTTTGTCATTATTGGAGGACAGAGTAATGAGATACAGAAAGTGATTTTTTTTTTTAATTATATGGTTGAATTTTGTTATGATTTTCATGTTTTGTCATCTGTATCCAGCAAGCATTCCTTCACAGGTAGGGTAATGAGTGGAGGTAAACAAATTCATGTAGTCTGTTCTTCATTGATAAATTGTTTGCTTTCAACTGCGTGATAGCCCAGGTACAATATGACTTCTGCAGCTGAGGCTCTGTAAATAGTTTCATTCTGAATGTCCCCTCCTAGGGCATTATATCTTCTTTTGGGTACCAATTTGACAAATCTGTGTAGTGCAGAATAGCATTTCTGAGAATTTGGGTAAAAATATATTTGCTGCTTTTTGAGACTATAAAAAACCAGAGTGTATATTTTAAGAAATGCATACTTTTGTGCATCCTTTTTTCGTGAATATGTAAGCTGCTTTTTCCTTTTTTTTTTCCTTAATTTTTTTTTTTTGTTTTGTTTTTAAAGGCTACTTTGGAGGGCAGAGGAAATAATAGAACTCTTCTTCATGAGAAAGTATTCAAGCAAGGGTGTTTGTCCTCCCTTTCCTACCCATTGCTTCTTCTGTGGGAGCTGTTTTTTAAGCTGCTGTCATTCTGGAGATTGTGGGTGAACACTGCACACTTGAAAACTTTCTGCTCGTGAACCAGTGACAGGTAACAGCACCCTGTGAAAGGGAAACAACATGGCCATTGAATCCTCTGCTTATACCTTTTTTAGGACTCCTAGGAAACAAGAATATAAATAAAACCAACCATCCAAAATTCCGTAGTTGTTGACTGTCCAGGAGTCTCAAAGCTGATTACCTGATATCTGATCAACACAGCCTTCAGTAGTTGTTGCTGCAAACTTACTGTTTTGTGTCTTGGAGGGGAGCAGTGGATGGATGGTCCTTCTTTTGTCAGCCTGGAGTTCTGTGCAGTTTTTGCTGGAGGCTTTGCTGCTCTGACTGGTGCTGGCTGTTCATTCTTAGCTCTGTGTGGAGTCCTCCATGCTATGGTAGCACAAGTACTCTCTGTGTCAGGGCAGTGATCAGATTTTGGGAGGAAACACCAAAACCTCTAGAAATGCATCCTTTTCCAGATGGATCTTTTTCTGTCTGATGCAGTGCACAGTCTTCAAGCTGCTCTGCTAAAACAGAGCAGGGAATTAACTACTGGAAAGGTGTGGGACAGTGTCTGCTCTCAAAAGTCTAAATGTAGTGTGCTGTTAAGTTTCTGTTGTTTCTCATTCAGCAGTAGTAGGTCGTAAAAGCTGCTGATCAATAGTGCAAGCAGGTGATTAGCAGTTTGAGTTCTCCACACTTCCTTTAATTTGGCTGATGCTGAAAATAGAAGTATGCAATACAAGGGTGGTGGTGGAATGAATGAGGGAAGGAAAGCAAAATTTAGAGTGTTTTTTGTGAACTGGAGTTGTCAGATTGGAACTTGTTGCATTTTTATAGCCAAAAGAAAATCACCTGGTTACTCAGGATTGGATTTGCCAAGATCACTTGATGTACCATTAAAGGAAGTATTCAGTGTTTGAAGAAAGCAATTCACTGCACAAGATTATACAAAGGAATCATTTTCCCACTTATGACATTTTCATCAAAAAACGAGGATTTAAGTTCCTGCTTTGTGCCTCCTGATAGTGCCTTTAGAAATGTCTTCTTTTCAAGCAATATGTATGTGTGTCAAAGTTCAAGTGATAGGGTCATAAAAACTGACTGAACAGAAGCAAAAATGTGAGGTCCGTCAAGAATGAGCTTCCCAAATTGCAGCACAACTTGGAACAGTATCAGAGAGCCCTGCTAGAATATTTTGTTTCTACAGGTGTAAAACTCATAGGTAGCTCAGGGTATGGTAGTGTGTTCTTCAGTGCTCCTGTTTCACTTGTGTGCTGACTTTGGCATGGATCTGTTGAAAAAATATATAATTCATCTAAAGACTGTAGTGTCATGCAGATACAGCAAGCAAAAAAGTCCCTTTTGTCCAAATTGCTTTAATGTTACCTCTAGAACGTTTCAGTCTGCAGCCTTAAAATAGCTTTCAAATATAGCTTTCTGAATGGAATATATAAATAAATGCACTCTTCCTTTCCCAGAGAGGCAGGAAGGGTGTGTGTGAGTTTAACTATTTCATAATTCTTTCTCAGATGATTTACTAACACAGAACAATACTTCTCCCCTGCCCTGTACAGGGTTTGAAAGAGACACTTCTTGGTGGGACATGTGGTTGTATCCTGAAGTGATTAAAGACTTATTTCAAAACTCATGTTTTCCCTCCAAGGATGTAGAAGTTCAAATGAACACTGAATGTTTGAAATGGCAAGTATAGAAATGCAGAAAGCCCTCAGGAGAGTTGTTACATATATTAACCTGTTCCAGAATTGCAAGTCCTGTCCTTCCCTCTGAGACCCTTCAGCCAGCAGCCTGGGAGGCAAATGTGCCAGCCCTTCTGCTGTGTGACTTTTCTTTCATTTCATTTTTCAATACCTAAATCCCTGAAAGTAAAATGGCTTCAGAACATGTGAATTTCTACTGCTTAAAAATAAACTGAGCAAACAAAACCTTTACTTCAGTTTTGCAACCCAAATTTACCACATAAATTTCCCCTTTTTTTCCTTTCTCTCTTCTTTCTGAATGTTCAAGGTTTGTTATTAGAGACAATTTAAATTCCTTTTCCTCCTAATAATCTCTTGCTTGCACATACACGATAACAGTCATATATATGGGTTTACTGGATTACTAAATTGACAAAGCACCAGAATAAACAGCAATATGTTGTGAGGAGAATTAGCTGATGTTGAACCTTCTTTTTAATTTATGCAGGTTCTATGGCTCTGCTTGGCTCTCCTGAAAGCAGCCCAATTGCTTGCCTCAGATCCTTCGGTGGCGTGCAAACCGATTACACTAACCCATCAGGGTGAATGCTGGGTGTAAATGGGAGAGCCTAGAGCCAGAACATTTGCAGGATTTTTTTTTTTTCCGGCAGACATCCAGGAAGAACCTGCTCAGTAATCTGCAAATGTGTAATCCTTTTAATGCGTCAACTTTGTTAGAACACATTAGTGTCAAATGTTAAGTGTAATATCTTAGTCTGTGAAGCATATTGTTGAAACAAAATTAAACTGGAAATGTAACATGATGATGGGGGGCTGGGGGGAACCTGTGAAATCTTTTGGAGATGAATCTGGATTAGCTTCCTTAGCAATTCTCTATCAGCCTCCAAATGTAGGTGGCATTACATTTGTATGTGCCTGGGTTTGAAAGTGTTTGACCTTGAATCTGTTGGTGGCCACAGGAGACCTCCTCTGGTTTGAGCTAATGGAAGATGAGACTGTTGCCATCTAAGTTACTGTATTGGATTTCCTTGTCCATCTGTTAATTCATATTTACACTGTATTCTGGTATGTTACAAGTAGAAACTTCACTAGTTTATGGAGGCGCTTTGTTGCTAAAGGCTTCAGTTAAGGAAATGTCCCTTTTCAGTGGGGTGCAAGGAAGCTTGAGGGGCTTCAATGACTCTTTTGAACTGTGTGCTTTCAGCTTTGTGTGGATTTTGGAAGTGGGAAAAAAAATGTTCTCCTGGGTTTGCAGACCTTTCCTTCCTCTGTAATTTTAAACCCATTTCCTCCCCTTTTCTCCATGAACAATCCAAAGTGCAGAAGTTTCATTTTGCCTTTCTTTTCCCCCCCCGGTTGCAGGGCGGGGATGGGAAAGCCTGTGATAAGCGTCAGCGCCGGAGCGGTGCAGCCAGAGGCCAGAGCCACCTGCGTCACGAGTGTTCTGTGCTTCTGCTGTACTCATTTCTTTCTGACCTTGCATCGATTTACTTGATAGCACCCAACTGGTGTCTGGAGCTGGATTATTGACAGGTTTCCCAGGGTTTATGTAGGTTGAGGATAACCGTCCCCACCATGGCATCCTCCCAGCTTGTAGTGTCTCCCCAGTGAGTCAGACAGTTAGTGTGTTGGGAAGTCTCAGACGGACACAGAGTCTTTTAAATCAGAAGGAATTAATATAAATCAAAGCTTGCTTGGATTTAAGCAGCACGTTTGATTGAGCCTCTTTAATGCTACATCCCCCAGCCCTGGGCAGACACTGTAAATCTGCAACTTGCTTCAGCTGCCTTATGCGGCTACTGAAACATCCCAACCTTTTCTCTTAAATTTATCAGTGCTTTGACATTAAATATTTCAAGTGGGTTTTGTTGAACAGAGTGTAGCTTTTTTTGTGCGTTCTTCTTAAAGGTTACTTCTTGTTGGAATGAAATCGAAGGTTGGGAGTTCTTGGCAGATGTTATGATTAAATCTGACTTGTTGTAGGCTCCTTCCTCCCCCAGCTCCCAAATGTAACATTTGGGATGATGAATAGCAGAATTTATAAGTGATGTTGGTAGCTTTAATTGTTCAGTTTGTGTGTGTGTGCTTGAATAAACTAATTTTCTGTGAGCAAAAACTGTGCTGTAAAACTGATGGTTCTTCTGACTTGTAACTGTGTTTAATATACAGTGAAGTCCCCTTCGTATGGGAGTGTCCTGGTAAATGTGAGTGAATGGCTTGATACGTGGCTTCAGTACCCTCAGCTGAAGAAAAATCACTTAAAGGACTTGGTGTGTGTTAAGTCTTGTGTTTTCTGTATGTCTGGTGGATGAATTCGATGTGCTTATGCATTTCAGTGAAATGTTGTTCTTTTTAAGTGCAGGAACTAGATATTGCTAGATCTTACCTTTAGAACATGTCTCCTTATTTCTATTTCTTATTACAGCGAAATGGCCTGCTATCAGGCTAGAGTTGACCCAGTTGTCTAATACGTGCCTATTTTGCCTCTGGCTCTTCAGCTTTCAATCTGTAAAAATATTGTTAAATCAAGCTCTGTTGAAAGCCTGAGTAGTACACCAACTGCTAATAAATTTGATCATCTTTCATGTATAGAAATACTTCTAAAGTCTGCAGGATATTGTGGAAAAGTATATATTTTTCTTCTCTGGTGTAACTTGTAATTTTAGGTTTTAAGAGCAGTGCTGTGTGATGAAAATGAATCCAGTGCCTCTGTCTGAGCCCTAGAAAGAAACATTCTTAATATACTTAAAAACAAGACTTCATTAACTTTCACATGTGTGTAAAGCTTATACATTCAGGTAAGGTGAAAACTGGGCTCTTCCAAGGATAGTCCAGGACTTGCAAATTCTCACAATCGAATCAGACTCTGCCCTGTGCATCCTTAACAAATAAGCCTACATAGAATTTCTTGCCTCAAATACTTCATGCTCTCTTCAGTTCTTAGGCTTTTAAGACATGTTTTCAGTGATAATGGCACTTCTTTCATGAGATACAAAATCCTCCAAGTATCACCAAGTGCGAGTGGAGTGTTTTCGGTGATACAAGGTGATACAGGAGGTAGTGAAGTGTTTCTTCCTTCATGAGCTGCTGGGCTCCTCCCCGTGCCATGCACGGCAGAGAGGTGAGCAGGGCAACAGGTGTAATTACTGTGCCTCATCACATTTTCTATTGGTTTTGTTTTATGTAGAATCAGCAAAAATGTTTGCAGCCACTGCAGGGAGTTCCTAATGCCCACAGAGATTTTTTGGGTGATCTCTGTGGAGCAGAAACCTTTAGCTGTGTTATATGTAGAGTGCTATATCTGTGCAGTTAAAGGAATGATGTGAAGCAGAAGTCCATTATTTCTGGACCAGTTTCATTTAAAGTTACTTGTTCACCTTTGAACCACTGTTCATTGTCTGGTGGCTTTACAAAGAAGCAGCTAAGGCTTATTGAAACTTAAAAATCAATTAAAAAAAAAAATCCTGCATCTCTATATATCCATTTGTGACCTCAAAGTGGAGAAGGCAGACAGATGCCAGATTGATTCAATTTTCTTCTTGGATAAATATTGATACTGAAGTATGCTTTACAAAAATCTGCTGAAATTCCTAGAAATAATATCTACCTACAAGAGATTGTTAGTGCCCTGACTTAGCAGAAGATCAAGTATATTAACATATTATTAACATTGAAAAAAATTAGCTGGCTGAGTACAGTAGGTTCCAATGTTGTCTCTTTGCCTGGAGGAGCACTGAGAAGGATGTTAATGTGACTTAAATACTGCTGCTGCTGCTACAGTTCTGGGTCTGACAGTCCGAACTGAGCAGGATGTTTGCAGTTGTCAGAATGACAGTAGACTCAACATTGCTTTGTCTTTGTTTATACAGCAACAGTCTATATTTAGTAATCTTAAATCCTAGTTAGCAAGCAATACTGTTTAAAAGGAAAAAAAAATATGTAAAGAACTCTGTTTAACAACTGAAGCTGGACTGTAGTTCCCTAATGCCTTCCTGAGCTCTGGGGTGAGGCAGGTCCAGCTGGAGCAGGGTCAGGTAATCACTGTGCTGTTTCAGGTACTTGAAATAGCAAAAAAAGTCCTTGAATTATAAAGCAGGATTCCCAGCTGGCATCGATCATACTGTCACTTTTACTTCTCACTCAAGTATTTTTCTAGCTTCTAATTTCAATGGTTCTAGGAAAGTAGTATATTACTTTTAGTCATTAAGTGTTTATTAGATGCAACTGTAGCATAAGAAGGAGTTTTTGGTTTTGCTTTAAATGAATGCAGAATTTAATTTGCTTCTTGGTGCTTTGTTAAAAGCTGTGAAGAGGGGAATAATCTCTACTGATAGACACGGATCTCTCTTGTGTTGCAGCACATGAGGCTTCCAAGAAAGCTGCCATTTCAGTGAGCTAAAACCATATGATCTTGGGTAGAAGTATGTCCAGAGCCATCCTTTGTTAATGCTTCGGTGGGTGCTGCTTGAAATGGTTCTGTTCTTTAGAATGCAAGGGACGTGTGCTTCTGGGAACATCTGGCTGGCTGTTTAGAAGATGCCAGTGATCTAAGAGTTTGAATGATATGTCCTTTTGGATACATCTGTACTCATTATTACTTAAATATTAATAGAATGAGACAGTGCATGAAATCCTGGCTCCAGCATTCTGGATGGCAGAACGCCCACTGACTTCAATATGCCTGGGCTTTTTCCTTCCATGTCTTGGTTGCTATGACTTTTTTTTTTTTTCCTATTAATGTTGCAGTGAACTGTTCAGGAAAGGAGAAAGCAAAGCAAGCCACGTAAGTCAAACTGTCTCTTGGCAATTGTCCTGCATGGCAGCTGAAGGAATGTGACACTCTGGTGGTCACATGCCTTGACGGTGAACTTGGAGCCGCAGAGACCTCCAAAAGAGTCTGCTTAATCAGTGCTCCTCCCGAGAGTTTTGTCATTCTCACTTGCCTCCTGCTTATGCCACTGTAAATTAGAAGTTAGTCTGCTGAAGTTGAAGTAACTAAATCAGCATTGTGACAAGAGAATTATACTTGTGCCTACTGATTTTAAAGGAATAAAAATAACAAAACCAAGGTGTTTTTTTTAATTTTTAACACAGTTCTTTGAAAGATAACAGCTTTGGCATTTGCAACTGAGAATAGATATTTTCCTGTTAAACTGAACAACAGGCTCAATCTCACCTCCTTCAGACTTAATAAAGTATTGTCAAAACTGAAGGTCAGAGACTAGTGACATTTACCATAGAGAGTACATAAAGGCTGTATTAATGACAAAATATGCCCAATCTTTTTGCTAGTTGTGGCCACATGTGAGAAGTAACTGGCCACACTTGGGAATTACTGCAGAGGATCCAAAGCTAAATTATTTAAGGTCTTTGCTTTCATCTGCTGTGCCATTGAGTTAATGTACTTTTGTCAAGGCCTGCTGGGCTTTCTACTGTTGTGTGATTTTTGAGATTACTTATTGCTGCAAGTAAATGTAATCTGGCTCAAAACAAACAAAAAAATCTTCTGTTAACTTAGCACCATTGAAAATAATGCAAGGTGCCTGGGTAATTTGACCTCTGACTTCCCTTGGAGCATAAGTTTGGGAACCTGTACTGCTTGCTTCTTTGTATTTGTGTGGCAAGTTTGCACATCTAAGCTTCTAATCTTTGCTGCAAACTATATTAAAATACCAGAACAAACATTTTAAAAATTCACAGTGATTCAGCAGTGGAAAGTTTCTCTGTGTGTGGAACATGGTGGCAGTCACTCAATGGTAACGCTCATGCTAATGATGCAGATAAATTGTGCTTGCTCTTCTGTCTGTATATACATTTATATTTCTTCCCTGCTGTGCACAATTTTAGCGCCTGATTTATCAATCTCAATTACAGTGGTAGAGCTTGATCTCTTTTCCTACATCACTTCTGTTTGCAGCCAGATGGGTGCATTGGCTGCCATGTTTTTTAAAAACCAAAAACACTCAGCAGCCCATCTGGAATCTCGGTTGGCGTTGGCCAAAGCCAGCACGGAGCAGAGATTCCAGACAAGTGCCAGCAGCAACACATTTCTCACTTTTAAAAAAATGCGTCATTTTCTTTCAGTTCTTGAGCTGCTGCTTAAGCTGGAATCAAAAACTGTGTTAGTTCCAAAAACGCAAAAGCACTGCATTGTTAATAGAGGTGCTTTCTGAAAAATCCGGGGGCTGTTGTGCAAATGTGCTGAGAGTTCCGCAGCTCCTTAAAGAAGCTCTGGTTACGCTGCACGGAAATCTGGATTGCAGAATGTGCAGGCATTGACACTGCAGCTCTGGCGTAGCGAGTTCTTGTACCACTGAGCATGAACTTGGGTAGTATGGGCTTCCGCATGGAATATATTAGCCCAGCAGGGAATCTGGTTACAACTTTGGGCGGCTTTCCCGAAGTAAAAATGATTATTTTCAAGTGAGGTGGGGTGTGCTTGAAAAATCTGACCATTTAGTTATAGAAGGACTTGTTCAGTGTGGAGCTAGAAATATCTTTCTGCTCCCCAAGTTACTGACAGCATTTGCACAGATTTTGAAGTTGATATAATAAGCAGTGACAGTAAAAACATAGAGTGTAAGAATGTAGGGGAAAAAACCAACCAAACAAAAAATCTCCCCCCAGTGTCTTGCTTGTAAATACTGTACGTTTACCTTGAAGTCTGTTTGTGCGATTGGAAAAAAAAATAAATTGGTGCCTAGACTTCTTAATTATTTTGTTTTAAAGAAATACTGTTTGTTTATGTATTTAATTGTTGCAAAAAGACATGTAGCCAGAATGGGAAACACTCAAGGACCTAGTTTTGAATTATTTTTGCAGGTCTTACTCTTATTTCTTATGTGAAGTAAAATGGCTTTATTTTGTGACTCAGTGCAGCAAAAGTGACCCACCTGAAAAGGAACTCTGCCTGGCAGTCAAAGGAAAGCAAGGAATTCTGTCCCATGCGGAGTGTAATTACTGTAGTTCTGCTTTTGTCCCTCAACAGACTATCTCAGCATGATTTTGGAGGGAGAACGATAATGGAGAAATTTAGATCAGTAAATAGCTGTATTATTAGGAATTCAGATTCTTGAGTATAGTTCTACCTTTACACAAACAGAAGGCTCAACCCAGAAGCAACCCAGAAATCCAGCAAGAATGAGGATTTTCTTTTCTACTTAAAACTTGAGGCTTAATTCTAAGTTGTTCCAGCTTCATATCCAGTTTTTCAACAAGGAGTGTAAATCTGTGAATATGTATTCTTTGAGTACATTGCAAAGCCTTATTATCATGTGCATGGGATTTTTAAGTTGTTTCCATTTTCATCCATGATGAAGTATTCAGAGCCTGGGTGCTAACACAAGAGCCATAATAAAGTTAGCTTTATTTACATGCGAGTTACAGGGTATAAAATTCAAGTTAATTCATTCTGTTTGGCTGCATTAAGTTCTCTCCATCCTCTTTAGGATGCAAGAGTTATTTTGTTTCTTTAGACTGGAAATTTACTTCTGTTTTTCAGATGGTAGAGAATAGATGGAACTGGAGACAGGCACTTAGTCTGCTTCATCTGAAACTAGTGCTATGCACCTCTCTGATTGATAATAATTCTAATTTTTTCAGTGTATCCTCTTACACACTTTTCATTAGAAATGGTGGATCTATAAGTGAAATACACTAGCAAATTCTTAGCAAATACTGTGTAGCCTGGTTCTGTAGACTAGACTGCTGTATTTAGTGGAGTGGCTGGTGGGGATGAGCTGAGGAAGCCCTGCTCTGTCAGGAGACTCATTGGCCTCATTCTGCTGAGCAGTGGGTGTCCATGGCAGGTCAAGGAATATGCCTCCCATGAGTGCTTTCTTGCCTACCTTCTTTCACTTTTTCCTCTCCTGTCCCCGTGTAAAAAGGGCACAACGCTGAGATCAAAAGTGTTGCCCCCCACTAAAGGGAGGCACTGAGTAAGGGGGGAGTGGCTCGATTTTTATATGGAAAGGGGGATTTGATACCTGGGAAGTCTAGATGCTGTGGATGGACCTGGGTCTTGCTGTCTTCAGTCAGTGCTTTAGGAAGTGCTATACTTCGGCAGACCTTGATGTGAGATGTGATAGCTGAAAACTTCTGGTGTCCTGTGGTTGGTGAAATAGGCCGGGCTGGTGGGTCAGTTTGTACTGGTTATTGCAAAGTAAAGCTGAAAAGCTTTTGAAACCCACCTGACTTTGCTACCAAAGGATGCCACTGACATTAGATGGTTCCTTAGCCGTAAAATGTCTTGTTATTGTCAGTGCTATTGTTTAAAACAGCACTCCAAAATGTAAGAGTCCAATGTTTATGTACACTTTAGGTATACTCTTTCATTTAATATTCTTTGTAATCTGTCCATTTAGAGTGATATTTGTAGAATGTATTTATAGAAACTATTTTTTGTCTATTGTGGCAGTAGCCTGATAAAGTCCTGGTTGGGCTTTGGCCTTTCTAATTTTCTCCCTGCATAACCTCATGATATCCTTCTATACATCCTGAGTTGCCTGCCCCTACTTCCAAAGGTCATAAGCTCTCCTTTTTGCCCGGAGTTGCAGCCAGACCTCTCTGTTCAGCTGGGTCTGTGCTTTTCCCTTCTGACTTGTCTTTTGCCACGTGAGAACTGGTTGGGGCTGCAAATAGGAGCTGGAGCACAAATAGGGGCAGAATCTTCCAAACTGTCTTTTGAGTTTTCCAGGTTGTGTTTCTTTAAAACTTGAATTAATTTGAGCAGTCAGAAGATGCTAAAGCTTTAGCATAGTGATGTGTGGGTGTGGTGCCAGGAACTGTTATTTCCCTTGAGAATATTTGTCATCCTTTGAACAAGATTAGAAATAGATTTGAGCGCTCACTACTATGAGTTTTTTGTCTTGGTATTTATTTTATTCTTTTGTTAGATGCTGTTCATCTTACTGTTTCCTCCTCCTCCCAATACTTCTTACCCCTTCTGCATGTTTAGTCTCCAGCTTGTCCTGTCTTCCTTGTGGGTTATGACCTGTCTTGGCTAGGAGTCAGTGAATTCCTGGAAGGGAAGTCGTGTCGGTCGCTGTTCCTCCTGCACCTTGCACAGCAGGGCTCTGAGCTTAGGAGTGTACTCTGGGGCATTGGTTTAATGCAAGGGTAAATATTCTTGCCAGCTCTTTTTGTGCATTTCTCATCTTCTAAAGATGATTATAGCTTAAAAGAAAAACAAAACCAAACAAAAAAACCCCCAGAAACAGCTCCGTACGCTAAAAATAGGATAACCACCCCCCCTGCCACACACGCATCCTTGCTGAACACTGATCGAGCTAATTCAGTTGAGAAACTTCCTGAAGATTGAAGCAGTAGATAACAGTGGCTTCAGCATCCAAAGAGATGTGGAGGGTGCAGTCTGAGCTGGGAATCTTGTAACATCTGAAACCTTCTCATCACTTGGGCTTTCTTAGGTGCTGTTAACAGGAGGGGAACTTGACTCCCAGCTTCTTTTGGTTGGAAGGAAAAAGTGAAGGGGCTGCTCTCAAGTTTGTTTTAATCTGCTCTGGAAAGTTACTCTTAACCCATGTGCACACAGTTTGATCAGTCTGGACACGCTTCTGCTGCGTCAGCACAGACAGTACCTCTTGAAATGTCGTGGGGCGTTTGAGACAACCTCCAAGGGCCAGCAAATCTTACTTATATAGGACCTGTGGGTTCCCCAGGTCCTTCTGCAGGAACCTCTAAAGCCCAAGTGGGTAATCTTGGAGCATCTCAGATGGTGTGTGAATGAGAAGTTTCATGTGTTTTTTGCCCACATTGGACGTGCAGTTTCTGGATTGTGCACTGATGGAGACAGGAAATATCTTCATCTGTACATTGGAATGAACCTGGCACAGTTTGGGTACCACATAAGCAAAATTGAATCTCATTAGCCATAGCTCGTTTTTATTAACTTTGGTACTGAAATCAGCATTTCATAAATGAGAACAGCATCTCATATCAAGCCAGCTTTCTTTTCTGCTGCTCAGTTGATGGGGTCTGGGTGGCAACAGGCCACTAACTCAAGGCATAATTGTGGTTAATACTCCAGCTTTATTTTCCCTGAATCAGGAACTGCTGTCAATATATACATGTTTTTACTGGCCTTTTCTGTTTACATGGGTGCTTGTTTCTTGCCTTTGGCAGGCTGCTCTAAGAATTTTCTCCAGTATCTGTACTTTAAGTGTCTCTTTCAACTTTTTTGTTTATTTGGGGTTTTATTACGAGGAAAGAATATCCTTTGTACTTTATTTCTGGCAGGACTGTTAAAATGTGAGCTTAATTTTTTGCTGGTAGAGAGCTACTTGTTCTCTGCCATGGTAGAATTCCTTGGTTTTATATATATCTCATTGGGGTTTTTTTCAGTGTCCCAAAGGAATTTAGAATATGCAGCAGTTATTCATGTCCTATTTTTCTATGCAATTGCAGTTTTGCAGCTTGTCAGGTTTTTTTGTGTGCTTATAGATTCCCAATACACTTTTGTGTTGGTATTTTGAGAGAGGGAGTGTGTGTGTGTTTGCATTTGGCAGTAGGAATTTAGAAGACCTGTAAGAGGCTGGTTTGCATATCTGGAATTGGAATGATTCCTTGCATTAGTACGATTCATTATCTGTAGAAAACCTGGAGTGGTGGTGACAACTGCCATCATGTGTGGACAGGATAATGTGCCTTTGTTTAGCATTGTTCTCTGCTGTCTACTCAGTAATTAATAGATGGAAGAACACTTCTAAACCACGTTTATCTAAATGTAAAAGCTTGCAACAATCGATGGACGCTCTTTAGCACGGAATGCAGATCTGCAGTACCCGGCAGATGAAGCCATCTCCCAAGTAGCATGAGGATACCAATAAACAAGCACAAATCCCTGAGAAAATGATACTGTGTTTGAGGGGATGTATGTTATCTCCTTTTATCAGCCTCTGAGCTGCTGTTGTTGTGCTCTCTACATGGGATTAGTAATAGTGGGATTAGTAATAACATACTATAACTAGGCAAAGGGAAGGGAGACGTTGCCTTCTAAAGCTGCGGAGTGCCTCCAGGAGGTGTTTTGAGTGGTTAGAGGTCAGCTGTTTAGGCTATGTTTGGTCTGGGGATTTTTTTGAGGACAGAAAGGACAGCTGTTGCCGTTGACAGTTGTAATAAAAATCATAATAGGCTCGTTTTAAATGGCCATGTGTTCGGTCCTTCACACTTTTTGTCTTCTATGAGATGCTGCTGTTTTCAATTTCTGCTTTCCCTGATGATTTGGGTGGGGAAAAGATTTTTTTTTCTTAAGGCTTTGTTCTTGTCCCCTTTGCTCTTCACCTTGATCTTCAGGCAATTTCTTCAATTCACAGCTGAATCAATGGTGGCTGAGGCTCTCATATCTGTGAAAGTGTCTCTCTGTTCACTGCTAAGCGTCTGCTTTTCGATCTTGTGTATTGGCTTGTTTCTGTAAAATGCCTTACAAATGTCTTCTCAGAGCAAACAGAGTGTTACAGAAACCTCAGCATCTCATTTGGCTCAGGACCACACCAGACAGGTTATTCTGAATTTTCTCCATCTCTCCAGGGTGTTTTCTTGTTCAGGCATTTCTCTGTTAACCTGTCCTGATTAATATATATTAAGTCAATCTGTCCTTTCACTCATAGTCATTACTCCTGTTGGTCCAGCCAAAACACTTCTAACCTATTTGCCCATGAAATTCCTTCTTTTAGAAATCCCTTGTAGACTTCCCATCCAGTTATTGTATCTGATGGATACTTTTTGTCAGTCTTGAAAGCTATCCACAACAGTGACCCTCTCCATTTAGCGTCACTTGCTCGGCTTTCCGAGGTCTCTTGTCACTTCTGCTCTGCCACTTGCTTGTCAGATGTTTCATGATGCATCTTTGTGCCACCTTCTCTGTGGCTCCCTATATGTTAATTTGTGACCTCCCTGCATTCAGCTGCACAGGTCCCCTTCCTGTGTGCTTTCTGAGTCCCTCTTGAAGGACCTGTGTGTACCATGCTGCTCAGTGAACCGAGCTGACAGACATACAAATTGCGGACTGTTCTCTGAATCAAGGCTTCGGAAAAGTGTTTGGAAAATGCTTGGCATCTCTATTTGCTGGCAGCACCCACAAAGCAGTAATGCTTGAAGTGGAAGTCAGTCTGACTTCTGGGTACAACTTCTCCACTTGTAACTCCTGGCATGGATGGCTGAATCATCTTCGTCTAAATAGACAGTACTGTGAACAGATGGTAAATAATTTACGAAAAGTGAAGCTATGAGCAGGCCTAAGATTGAACTTTGTGTCATATCTTTCTTACTGTCAGAGATGCAGACTTGCAGCTCTGAATCAGAGCAGACTATACTCCATTTAGAAGATGAATTTTAAATCATTTAAAAGTAAATGAGACAAAGCTGGACTTCTTGATTTAGGCTAATAACAGGCAATGATCCCCCAGAACAAAGGGCTGTGAAGGGACTGAAAAGCATTGCCAGAAATTCATCTTCTGCCTCTCCCCAGAAGCTCTGGTCTAAAGGAATAATACCGAAGCCACTTGTCATTTTCACTTCAGCAGTTCCACTGACACGTTCAAACCCAGCACTAGATGCTGTGTCAGAAAGTTTCTTGATGTTTGAAAAACAGCATTAACTGTGAATTCAGGAAGATATACTGCAGGAGGAATAAACTCAGTATTTTAGAGGTACGAGGTAACTGTGTGCTTTAGGGTTTTTTACCAAGAGTGATACATCTGTAAACTTGGGGTGACTTTGATAATGGTCCTCACTTTCCACGTTCACAGTACCTGTTATAATTCAGGAGGGAAGTGCAGGGCTCTGCAGCCCCTGGGTAAGTTACAAATCTGTTCCTGGTTGTAATGAGACTGAAAGTACTAAATGACATTATTCCTGGGTTTATTACAGGTAAACTTGTAGTCATGTGTTCAGATTTTTTGGTTGGTGTGTCATGTGTGGTGTCCCCTCCCCTTCCAGTTTACATAACAGTGGTTTTCTCTAAACTGCTTTAGGAGAAACAGAGTATTAGTACTTATTTGATATAATGTAGAGCACTGATTATCTTTCAGTCCTCATGTGATTTTTTTTGAAAGCAGGACCAAAATAAAAATGAAGGGATGCTTTGACAGTCAGCAGTGCATGTTTGTAGATACCCACCTGATGGTCTCAGTGCCACATTCCCAATGTGCAAAACTGGTACCAGCTCTTGCAAGGAAAAGGTGATCCGAGTCAGCATAACAGATCTGGGAGAAAAATAAAGGAAAACAAAGAGGTGCAGTATGTTTTCTCCTGTCTTTTTGATCAGTCAAGTCTGTCCAGATGTTTTGTCTCCCACAGCATTTAAGGTATTGGCTGGGAATAGCTGCCCAGTTGCTCCCTGCAGCAACTGTCTGTCACAGGCTGTGTTGGCTGAGGACTGTGTCATCTCTTTTCATAGGAAAATGAATGTATCATTGCTGAAGTCAGCAAGCTGAATATTGACTTTTGGGGCTTGAAGTAGTCGCTGTTCTTTTGAATAATTCCCCGTTCTAGAAGAGATCATGATTGACCTTTGGAGGATTTTGCCACTACCTCTCTCCTGATTTAGACACTTTTTCCAGCTCAGATCTCATTTTTGGCAATGTCTGTGGATTTGGTGACAAGACTTAGTGGAACCATTGCTTAATCAGTGTCTTGTAGCAGACACTTCCCAGTCTAGCCATGATGTATATCAATACCTGCAGTTGCCCTGAGTAATTGCAGTTTTGCTGACCTTGGGGTATATGTAAAATAGGGCATGTGTAACCCCTTGAACAAATGCTTTCTTATTTACAGAGCTACAACACTCCAGAGAAAAAAATACTTGGTAATGTTTTCTAGAAGCAAACAGTCCAAACGGTATCTGACATCCAGTCAGTGTTTAGCTCTGAGTTGTAATCACAGAAGGGAGTTTCATGGTGATTGATATGGGAAAAGTCTGAGATTCAGTTGTGGATTATATGCCACTTTTTTTTTTTTTATATTATTTAGTAAGTATTCTTTGAACTTGCACTTCTTAATAAAAAAAGTCAGTGGTAAGGCTGTTCTGCACTAGTAACAGCAGTTCACTAGCCATGAAAACAGATTGAGATTTCAGTCAAACTGATGAGTAAAAATCTTGTTTGGAATATGAAAGTAATGTAGAAATTTTATCACAGTAATGGGTGATTTTATTATTTTTTTTCTCTTTGGTACAACTTGGATGTTTGTTCCTGCACAAAGAGAAGAAGGGTGTAGTTCTGCCAAATAAGAACTTACATGATTCATTACAAGGATCCTTAACTTGCCTTATTAATTTCTAGGAGTGATTTGTGAAGTCTATTAAGCATGGTAGCCTTGCTGAAAACATAGTGTGATCTGAGAATCACAAAAATTCTCAGAATTATTTTTGAGATGAGTGCTATCCTGTGCTAAAAATACGTTGCGCTACTGCAATCATTTTGTAGCTGGATTCACTCCATCACACAAGCTCTTTATCTGAAATTGCTATAAGCCATAACATAAAGCTTTTTACTTGCTTGCATCTAATTGAGGGAATATTTATTTGGTGCATATTAAATTCAACTGGCCTACTTCTGAAGGAATATTTATTACTTTAAATCTCAGTACTTTGAAGAGAGAAGTTTTAGAACAACTCTTACTCGTATGACAAAGTTAATTAGAAGCTTGTGTTTTATTTCCTGTAATATTTGAAAGGGAGTAGTGTAGTGTTTGACAGATAGGTGTAGTAAATCACGGTTTGTTGACAAAATTAAACTGTAAATGAAAATTTAACTTTTATTGTGTACATTTTGAAACAGTTTACAGGATACGTATGGAACTTCGCAGACAAATCTGGTGTGTTATAGCTTAGAGCTTATAACGCAGCAACGTCTATTCTGGCTTTTACAGCTTTTCATGCATTATGGATACATTGGAAAATGGGGACATGTTCCCTGCTGCTGGCTTGGGGAAGCAGCATGGCTAACAATCCCAGTGTCTTTTTATAAACTCTTGGGTTTTATGCATATGGAAAAATGTCAAGAACCAAGCTGTGTCTCAAATGTTTATTAAATACAAACCAACCCGTTAGCTCTCACTGTGGCCGTAAAGCTCTGCTTGTGATTTTTGCACGGATCCTGTGGCACACGACCTGGCTGCTCCCACTGGGAACTTACCAACTCCCTGCAATTGCAACCACTTGTCTCCTCCCCTACAACCCCCTCTGCAGCAGTACCGTGTGGATATTTGAGAGGAAGCCACCTTCCAGTCAGCTCTGCTCTCTCGATGATGATAAAGATCAAACTCCTGTGCTAGAAATGAGCAGTGATAAACAGCAAGTATTGGGCAGAGTTAACTGTAGTTATGTGCAGCATGTGTTGAAAAATAGGTGAGAGAAGGAGTTTGTTGATTGTTACATAACATGGAAAACTTTGATGTGGCAGATCTCGTGCGTCTCTGCAGTTGTGTTGTACTGAGCTATTTGTGCCTTAGACAGGGCTATGCTTAGGGCTTAAAGCTCTTTGCTCTATGATTAGTGGTTCCCTCCACCCAACTGAGGGCTTTTAGCCATGTGCTAAACTCCAAACAGGGCATTTGGAATGTTACACGTGCACGGCAGAGTGGGCTTGGATGAAGGTTTGGTGCAGCTCATGTGAGGAGTTTTGTTTCAGATAGATCACTGGTTAATGTTTTTCCTAATTTATTTATTTACTTGTAATGTCCATAAAAATGGCTAAAGTCTAAAATACATTTATTGCTTCTCTTGGACTTCTTAAAGAAAAATCATTTTTCGCTGCTCTGGACAGAGCTCAGGCTTCAGTGTGAACACTCAAAGGGTTCTCCTTTATCTAGGTGTGTATGGGCATCTCTGTGAAACTCTGTGTGCTTTTTTATGAAGACTCTGTTTGTACTTTACATTTCTGTGATGTGCTCTTGGGAAGTCCAAGCAAGTTACAGATATGTGGTGTCAGCTACTGACTTGTAATGGGATGTTACGTTGTTGAGCCTGCTCAGGTGCAGCTGAGAAAACAGCAATACTCTTAGCTCCTTTTGTTCAAAATTATCTGAAAGCTATTTCAGGGTATTTAAAAGTACCAAAGCAAAGACAGATCTTGACCAGCTTATGAACTACCACAGGCCAAGGAAAAGGTGTTGAGATATTACCCGCTTAGACCATCCAAAGTCTTGACCTTCTGTCAAAGAGCTCTGGAGTATCTGGCAGAGGCACACCTTATGCTCTGAATGCCTCCTGAATTATTTAGAGGTCATTAATATATGTTGGAAGTATTTGAGTCTGATTTTAAATATAAATGTAACAATTCAAAATGTAATGGGAAATAGGATATCAAACCAAAGTGAAGGTTACAGTGTGTGAAAGGCATTTTGGGGTAGAAGAGGTGCAACAAAACCACCAGGAAAAGCGGGCACATGTGAGAGTCTGTATCAGTTTTAGTGCCAGCCTGTTTAAACTTTTTGTTTCTGGGGTTTCTTGTGTATTTTTCTTCCTCTGGTTTGGTGTTCTTGAATTTCACAGTGTAGTGATGTAGTTTACAGGCTACTAAAGCATGGATTCCCATGTTGTGATGGACCATCAAGAAGAATTTTCTTAGATGCTAAAAAACATGTACTTACAGAAGTAGCTTCTCACAAAGTAACTGGAAGGCAAATGACATAAAATATGTTCAGCATTTTTAACTATGTAACTATAGCAGAAATGGGTCTGCTGCTGAAATAGATAACCCAACAACAAATTCAAGGCGCTATTGCTGTTTTTTTGTTATTTGTCTTAAAGTCATAGTTGAATTCAACCTCAGAATATTATGGAAAAGGGAGCAGTGATATGGCTCAGCGATCTCTGCAGGTGGAGAGAAGAATTGAATGTGACCAGAGAAATGCTATTGAACCAGCCTAAGCTGCTGAGTAAGTGAATGAAGAATCACTTTCTGAATGGTGCTCATATCAGTATTAGATTTTTGGTACAGGTTTTTATGTAGTTTACCAGAACAGGGGATGGATATCTCTTCTCGGAGTAAGCATTGGCCATTAACTGGGTGGGAAGCAAACATGGGGAGAGTAGACCTACTGTGAAAGTGTAGAAATAACATCTGTTTGACAGCCCTAAGTGAAAAAAACCACTGGTATTCTTGAGAAAGTTACAGACTTTAGATGCTGAATGCATGGAGTTTACTGACCTTGTACTTTAACTACTGACTATCTTTAGCCCTAACAGTAGTTACAGTCCACTGCCTTCTAGGTGCTTATTTTTCAAGTAAGAAACTGTCCTCAGCTCTTGTTACATCCTGCTTGTTAAGGAACCTTGTTTTCACTTGGTTGGAACATGACCAGTTGTTGTATGACTGGGTCCTTAGAGTTAACTGTGAAGTCAGAAGTTTCAGAAACATAAATAATTAAAAATTTATCTTGATTCCAAATAAACATCACTCACTGCTAGAGACAGTATGGGACTTAGAAATGTGGATGTGTTCTTGGAGCACTGTGAAACAGAATGTGATTGGGGATTGAAGTCATGCGAGTGGAAACTTTTGAATATTCTGCTGACAGTAGCTTGGGGTTTTTTTTTTAACATAGTGTCACTTGCCCAGAAGTTGCTTCTCCATCAAGTTGCAGAAGGTATTTGAGGTCAAGGGAAGGAGGGAGTGTTAGGCTGGATGTTATACCAATGCTATGGCACGTTAGGATTTTAACCTTTTTTTAAAAAAATTTGCTCACTAGAAGATCTGCTCAGGACATGGCTAAGACATTCCTTTGAGAAAATTGAGAGGTTAAAAAGGCTTGGTTCTGCTTGTCAAAATGACTTCAGTCAGGGACGGGGAGTGTGTTTGCAGGCAGATGTGAATTTACGCTCTGCTTTAAACAGTGGCTGTGCTCTGAGCTCTAGCAGGTAGCTGTGATCATGCAGTTAACACCATGGATTATTGGCTAAAGTCAGGAAATCCAGTTTGGCCAACAGAGCTGCACAGACTCTGGTCCAGGCAAGCTTGTATCTGCCTGCAAAAGACTGTGTGAACAACCTGTGTGGAAGAGCAACTTCCCTGCTGCTTCCTCATCTCCTGTTCTGGGAACTGCTGCCTGTACCGAGAACGGCACGATGAAACTCAGCAGCAACACAGCAGCAGGTCTTGCCAGGACAGCACACTTTTTTGTACAAAGAGAAAAAGAGCTTGGAAAGCTGTGTGCTGCATCTTAAAATTCAGAGACAGTCTGCACTAGGAAGAGGCAGGTTGTGAGACCTTCACCATCCTAGGAGTATATGGTACTCCAGAAATCTTGCTGTCTTCAGTGGGATTATTTGTGATGCAAGGTAGTATGTAACACAAGTAAGGGACATCACAATCTGTCTCTTTAAATTAGCAATCTGTTACAAAGATCAAATCAAAATTAAGGTCAGACTTCCTTTCTCCCATGCACGCATTTGGCTGACATGCAAGTCAACAAGAGTTCTGTGTGCGACTCAAGATGCAATTTGGCCCTAAATTAATTTCATTAGTAAAACTGAAACTCAAACATGGTGTGAATGAGACATCTGTTACTCTGCTGATTCATGTCTAAAGAGAAATGTCATAAAGGATTTTTAGAATGCGATGCTGCATATGAGGCAGCTGCACTGACGTTGCAGATCAGTCTGTTTCAAATGAAGTCTTAAACAATAAACCCTTCTGTGAACCTTTTTGTTGTGAATGTATGTCTGCGAAAATGTGGAGAAATGAATGTTTAACAGTGAAAATGAGATAGGAATACATTAAAAAAAAAAGCATGGAAGCTTCCCACTAGTGCTGAACCATCAAGTAAATTGTCATTGTCCCTGTAACTTAACTCCCCTTAAATCCCCTTGGTGCTTTCTTCTTCCATCCCCATGAAGAGAAAGACTTTAGTTTGGTGTGGCAGCACACTTATAAGCGTACCTGGGAAATACTAGCTTAAAGTTTGAACTGGCATTTCATCACAGAATGCTCTGGGCTTGGAGGGGACCTCTCGAGATCATTTAGTCCAACCCCACTGCTAAAGCAGGTCCACCTAGAGCACAGGATGTCATCCACGCAGGTTTTGCAAATCTCCAGAAAAGAAGACTCCACAGCATCTCTGGGCAGCCTGTTCCAGTGCTCTGATCCATGCCTTTTCCATTTAATTTCATTGGATGTATTTTGTTTTGGTGCTTTTTTCGTGTTGGAATTGTATTTGCTCCTATTGAATACTCACATAATCACAAACCTTCACTAATGGTGACAAAATGTTATTTATTTATGTTTATTTGTTTTTTATTGGCTTTTATAGCATCTGTTTTCTTTGGCATGTGAGCTTCCCTGCTACTAAAACTGGGATTTCAAGAACGTGAGCTGAAAATGCAGTGGGGTTACACTTAAAACTCCCTTTAATTTTTTTTCAATTTTTCTTTTTTTTATGGGATGCTGGGTGTGCAGAGATGGCAACGTAGTATGCCTCTTCCAATGAGAATAAACAGTAGGAACACAAGAATGTCAGAGCCATAACAATCCTGTTTTCATGCAAATTTCCCCGGAGTAAGAGAGGCATATTGTAGATGACACATTAACAGGCTTGTCTTTAAATAGAATGTTTTTTCAAAGTCTTCCTTGGGGCACCAGTGACTGTTCAATGCAACATTAATGGATGCATTCTCCTGATAGAATAACAAGGATTTGGAGAGTGAAAGAGACACTAAACTTGCCTCCTGCCAGATTTCGTATGTCTTTGTTTTTCCTCTAAATATGTACCTGGATTGAGGAGTTGCTGCCTTATAGCAAGAGAAAATCCACCTTCACATCTGCAGTGCCAGTGACGTTTTTTTAGAAGAAAGACTTCTAATGTGTATGTTTGAGAGATCATGAGGAGCCAGAGTGGTAAGTGCAGCTGCTCCCAAGGGTTTGAATACGGGAGATGAACACTCCAGCGGCTGTGGGGATGTGAAGTGTCTTCTGAACACGGCTCTGGTGATGGAAAGATGATAAAGAGGCTGTACATTAATGCAGTTCTAGTATCCACAAGTACTGTCGGTTGGATCAGTTCTGCTCCATCGTGCAGAAGCCTCGTGGCTGCCCAGGAGTTCATGGGGCAGTGAACAGCTGCCACACAAGCAGTGACAGAACTGAAAAGCAAATGCAAAATACAATTTGGCCTTATGTTGAAGAGTGATGTATATTTCCTGTCCTCATTCCCAAAGGGATTTGCCCTCCTGCCCCATATGATTTGATAAGTCAAATAACGTAGCTCTCTTTTCCAATATCCTTCACTGTTTGACCAGTCGTATTTCTCATTCTCTTTGTCCTTGCTCTCTTTTTGTACCTCTTTTTTTTTTGGTCAAAATTGGGAGATTTGAAGGGTGTTTCTTTGCTCATTCGGGAGGGCTCTACAAATCAATTTGGGCACTAAAAATCGCCCTTTTACTCATCTCTTATTCCCTCTGTGTTGTCATTGCAGCACCCCATTACATTTGTGCTCTCTGATCCAATTGTGGAAAGTCTGTATGGAATAGCATTTAGCATCAGTTTTCACTGGCTGTGATGATTTGGCACAAATTCCATGTGGGTTATGCATGATTTCCAGGTCTCTTTATGTCAGAGGGACAAGATGTGTTTTTGTATTTTGACAGCTGTCTGTTGTTTGTGTTTTAATTTACTTACTGGGATGAAGTCGTCAGCTTGCCTGGATGAAGGTGTTAGCATATCCATAGAAAACTGGGATTGCTACAGTAGTGTTCCAGGGACAGGAAATATTTCAAGCCTATCAAATGTGTTTTCTGCCCTTCCAGGTCTTTCGTTAGTTACTTTCCACTGAAGCTCTTCTATTCTGCTTAGTTTAAATACTCATTTTAGCAGAACCTGGAAATTGAGTTCTTTCCTCTTCCCCGTTTTCTGCCCGTGGCATATTCTCCAAACACCCAGCAATTGACCCTTTTTCTGATCCAATGAATATTTAAAGATTTTATGCAAATATTTGCTATGTATTAATTGAGAGCAAGTGAGCAAACAAGAATAACTCCATATGCTAATGCTTAGTATAGTTTACTGGTGGTGGGGAAACAGGAGGATGTTAGAGCTCCAGCATATGGTTCTGCAGGTAGTTTTTAGGCAGAGTGAGTAGCTTTGGTGTGACAGGCTACCCTTAAAGTATCCTGTAGCTCAGTGGTGTAAGGGCACTTGTGGAGTAGGAGATCCAGATCTTCCAGAAAGGAGGTTTAAACCTGCTAGTCTCCAGGTGAATGTTCTAGTTTCTTATTTAAATTTGAGTTAAGTTCATGCACAATTTTTTTTAATTTTTGGGTTTTTTTCAGTTCTTGGAGGAGGAGGAGGAAGAGTGATTTCTTTGCCATAACCCCATTCTTTCCGAAGTATAAGTAGTAAGAGGAAAGAAAAACTTTATTCAAAAGGAGTAGCTAACCTTTTTTTTGCTGTTGTTTTATATTCACAGCTGATGTAAAAGTAGTAACTAATTAATGTTATTGCTTTATGTTCCAGTGTGTAGGTGTGTTTAAATGTCAGTCTGGTATGAAGCAACCACCTCTGGCTAGTACTGAACTGTTAACTTCGAGTGCACAAAAAGATTTCTGAGGAAAAAGTTACAAAGTTCTCATTTATGTGGGATTTTGTTTTCCCTTGTTCCTTCATAGAGCTCCAAGAAACCTGCTGAGAGAGAGTGTATGGCAGAGCACACAGCAATAGGTCACAGGGCTCCTTGTCTTGGAAAATGTCTTGGTTATATAAGGAAAATTGCTTGTCTTTGTTGCCAATCATAATTATTCTTCATTGGATGATGGGGTAGAGCCTTCTGATATTTTTCAGGTGAGTCTTGAACTTTTCTTGAAAACTGTTATTTTAAGGTCTACTAACTGTTACTGTTAATGGTACAGAATATAGACACTTCTCAGCAAATAAGCACGTACCTCCATGAAGATGCAAGTCTGGCAATCAACTTGCTAGCAATGTTGCAAGAAACAGTAAAACATACCAGTAGGCATGTTATTCTTTCTGCGTTCTCTTGAATTGAAATCAGTGCCACAGACTGATCAGTCACTAGATGAAGGTGCTGATACAATGTGTATTTCTGCTTTTATATCAAAAAGACTTGAAGAAAACTTTTTCTTCTGAAGCCCAGCTATTTCTCTTGGCTGAAACTAACTAATTCTGAATTGTTTTGCCAACGTGGGGATGGGGAACAAGGGACACAACAAAAACCCTTCCCAAAAGAAATATCTAATTTAGTAGATTTGGTTAAGCTCAAAAAGACATCAGAGCTGGCAAGTTTTGAAACACTGCTTTTTCAAGCTTAACGAAGCATTTTCTTTTAAAGCTAATTATTCCCCAATCCTGAGTTAAACCTCGCCTTCAGCCAAAACCAGAATTCCAGTAACACTCTTGTACAAAGCTGGAGCACCTGCCATGGTCAAGGAGTAGGGACTTTGTCCTTAATTTTCTCTTCTGACCATCCTTCAGAAGGGTAACCCAGAACATTCAAACCCATTAAGAACCAAGACTATCCAATAAGTAGTAAATTAGGTGTTGATAAACCATGGTTGTTCTTCAGAGGGTAATCAGCAGGGCTCCCCATGGATGTGGGAAGCTTTGAATTTCTGTTTTCAGTTCTTTCTTGATCTCTGGTAGAGTTGCTTGGCCTTAATGAGTTTATCAAGAGGAAAACTTTTAATAACTTAAAAGAAGGTAAGAACTTTCAAGCATCTGTAAAGGTGGAACAACTTAGAGTCAAGTGGTAGAGCTTCTTCATTTGAATAAAAAAAAGAAAAATTATGGGTTTTTTAAATTAACGAAAGTTCTGAAGAATTTTTAGGTCAATGCTCTTAGGAAAACTTCTGCACAGTTTTACTAGTAATTTTTAAGAACAGTTCACTGAGACTGCTTTTGAAATGCCTTTAGTACTCTTATACACCAGATGAGAATATTACAGAAACAGTTTTGAGATATATTACTGTTCAGCAGTATATGTTATAATCTCACAAATCAATTGATAAAATGGCTCTGCAAATAAGAAAGCTTAACTTTCTCGTCTCTGGTAAAAGCGTTGAAGCTGCTGCCTCAAATCCATGTCAGTGTGGGAATTGGGCTGTGAAAGGTCTAGTGATACAGAGCAAGGACGGGGTGTCTCACACAGCACTTCAGTTCAGTCCCGGTTCTGTATCACGGTTTGATAGTCTGGTGCATCAGAAACAGCTTTGTAGAGGCAGCAGTGAGTTCTGATCCTCCCAGGTTTGCTGCTTTGCGTTTTTAATTTGTGCCTTACTGTTTAGAGTGCTCTTCATCCGACAGCAGAAAGCACATGGTTTTGTGCATTGTTCCTGTGGTTTGGAGGTAGCTGTGGGAAAGCTGCTGGCTGAGTAGCCTGGGTCATCCGTGAGTGGGAGATTCATCTGGTGCAGCAGGCAAGATCCTGAGCTAAACTTGGCACTTCAGACAGAAGGCTTTGCACATCCTGTGGCACTGCCAGCTCGCAGTGCAGGGCTGCTCCCAGTTGCTGAATTCTTCCTGAGCCAGCAGCTTTAGCGACTTTGTGCCCCTGATTGCTAGTGCTCTGTGCTGCTGGTTAGAATTAGCCCAGGAAACCATGACCCTGAGGGGACTTTGTGAAGGGAATTTAAGCATAAATTTAACATTAAACATAAATTTATGTTTGAGTAAGCCAAGCGTTTGCTGGAGCCATTACATGGGATACTCTCAGCTGACAGTCTTTGTGCAGCTTATGGCTGATCCTCTCGCCAAACTGGGGAATGAAGCAGCAGTGCCTTTATGGGAGAGCATAGTTTATTACCCAGTAGGTGCAATTTAAAAAGATCTGAGGGAGAGATGGCAGATGTGTGAAGAATTTATGTCCAAGTAGGGTCAGTTATATTTAGATGCCCTGGTATATTTGTGTTTTGAAATGTCTTCTTGAGAAGTAGTAGTCTTAAAAGGAAGACCAAAGACTTGCCCAACAACATGCTGTTTGATTTTACATCAAACCTTTAAGACAGGATAATATTCACTCCAGGGAGAAAGAATGGCTGAATAAACATGTAGAAGCTTAAAAGGTACTGAGGTTTGGAGTAATCAGTGTGCAGTGTCCAATGACGTCTACTGAAATTTTCTAAAACAGCTCTGTAAATTTAGTCAGTGGAATGTAACCTACACTGTAATTATGGGGTTTTGCAGAGGCAGTTGCCTCTGACCAGTTTGTACCAAAGTTTGTTGAACCAGTATTTTTTTTTTTTTAAATGACCCATGACTTTTCCCTTCTTAAGTCATCAGCTCTTGAGTCTTAACCTCCAGCCAAAATTGCCAAATGTTTTCAGCAAGTCCTTCAAGTCTTTACCTTCTCCCCTGCTTTGGTGACCTAAACTAAGCACTTAAATAACTGCATGATGTGGTCTTCTGTGCCTTCGCCCTCTGGCAGCCTCACCTATTACCTTTCCTTTTAAAATAGAATAATGACTCCTTGGGAGGACACCTGAGTGTCTCTGTGGCTGTGCAAAACTGAGCCTGGTGGATTTCTGGTCATGATCAGGGCCTGTGATTTGTGTTTTACTCTTTTAGGAACGTGCTTTATTCTGTAATGAAATAACTAGTAGGAGAAAACCCTGATGGAACAAAAACAAGTGGCAAAGATTTAGAAAAATGTTACTAGGAGAGCAACAGATTATCCTTCTGTGTTTTTCCTTGCCAATTTAATATTTTATTGTGGACAGTTCAGGCTGTTTTCTCCATAACACAGAATTCTTGGCATCTGTATAATGAAGTGTTAATTTTTAATGGTGTTTTTTGTTTTGTTCATTTAAATGTAAGGTTAGTCTGTTTGGCTGTTTGTGTGTTGGTGGGTTTTTTTGTTTTGCTGTTGTTGTTTGGTTGTTTTGGGTTTTTTTCCCTAGTATTTTCTAATTCATATGCATCAAAGTTAGGCTGTGAGATACTCTCAAATTTAAAGAACATTCCCCTTCCCCTTCCCTCTCATCACTGGTACATCTTTATTTGTTGCCTTTGGCTTTTACTAAGCCAGAGACCTGAGGTGATTTTGCTTCTTTCCTGTTGTCCATCTGATCAGTGCTGCTCTCTCTGAGTGTGAGGGAAGGCCTGGTGTGCCAGCAGCCAGTTGTGTGCAGCACTGAGTGAAGCTTTCCATCTTTTCTAGTATTAGCTACCAGTAGGGATCCGACACATTTCTATTCTTCCTGCACCCCCTACGTCCAACTAATTTTCTGCTGGTTCTGTGTTCAGTTTTATTTACCACATGTTGCTGTTGCTGCTGCTTCTTTCTAGTCGTGGAGACAAGTTTGGGCCACCCTCGGTGCCAAAATTGTTGTCTGCTCTCCTGGGAAGCCCCTGGTGTGGTGTTTATGATGCTGCGCTGCGCTTTTTCCATGTGTTAGGGCTGAACTATTCATCGGAGATGAACAGGGCAGAGGGATGTGCAGGAAGGGGGCTGTTCCAGGGCTTAATGACCTACTGTAGTTTGACTTCTTTGTATACAACTTATGCCAATTCTTGTGATATTTAATCAGAAACCTGCAGTACTGCTTCCCTCAAAGCCCTAGTTTGGGGATTATAAGAGAAGCCCATCTGGGTTTTTTGTATTCATGTGCAAGTTGTTTGTTAGTAGAAATAGATCCCTTGGTCCTTAGAGGAAAAATTTTAGAAATGTCACCCACAAAGGTTCAAAACTTGAAGAGAAAGTTAAAAAATAATGTATTATTTCTGTATAAAAACACACAGCAAGGAAAAAGATCCCCTTGCGAATCTTTTAAGCTGTTTGTGAACAGTCGGGGCTGTAGTGCGCTCTGGGAGGCAAGTGTGGAGCAGACCCTGCAGATTTTTTATCTTGTGTTGCTTTACCCCTTTTGCAAAAAGGATGAGGGAGAGATAACGAAGAAATCTTTGAGGGGGAATTGTTGTCACGGAGGGTACTGTGGATATCTTGAACATCCCTCTGCAAACAGCTGCTGCTCCTCTTTTTATTTTTAAGTAGCTTTAAAATCAGGAGATAGGTAGTGGGGAGAGTGAAATCTTTGCCTGCTTCTAGCTCAGAAACGAATATTTAGTCATGTAGAAAGGGTTTATGAAAGCAGATTCCCTTTTCAAAGATGATTGTGACAGTAGCTTAGATTGTCTGCCAAGCATCGTAATAGAGTTTTACTACTGGAGGAAAACAAAAGCAAAAGATAAGCTTAACTCAGTGAAACAAAAGGACAACAAAGGAGGGAGAACAGCAAAGAGTCTCACTGATGACAGGAGAGCACAGTGATTTCCCTGCAAGTAACAACTTGAAAGGGGCTCCTAAAATAAGGTAGATACACTAAACAGACTCTGAGGTGTTTCCCTTCTGCAACAGGGCTTAAGATACTGTGGTAACAAGTGTGGGCAAATGGGTCTGTGGGGTCCAAAGTGAAGCCATCCTCCTGTTCTCCAAGGAGGGGCTCTGAAGGCATCACTTAGGGCCATGTGCTCATCCAAAAGTTTTGTTAGGCAGAGAAGGAAATAGATTCCTGTGTGGGAGGAATCATGAAGTGATGTGGACATGGCCCAAACCAATTGCTGACTGTTTCTTGCCGTCTTTGTTCCTCTGCTGGAAACTGGATCACTTGGCTGATCATGCCCTTTCCCTGTTTCCAGTTGTACCGAAGGCATGACTTAGGCCAAAAGATGACTCGAAAAAAGGTGTCTAGGTAAAGCCATGGGAGATGTTTGCCTTTGAGATAAGCAGTTACAAGGCACCAGCACTGCCAGCAAACCAGAGCTCACTACCAGTCTTAAAATGTCACGTATAGTCTCTGTCTAGCCCTTGCAGTCTCTATGGCTTCCGATTTTGTTTTCATTTCTTAAATTGTATATAAAATATTCATTATTGAATATGAAATGAATGAATGAATATCAACCAGGTGAATAGTTCCTAGGACCATAAGACATACTGTCTATTGGGATGTGACAAGCTATTTTAGTTCCCAGAAATTCAGCTCTGATCCTGCATATGCCTAGAATTTAGGCTTCCTGTAGTGAGTATTTGTCTGTCTAGACTTAAACATAGAACTTGAATTTGCGTGTTCCACTATTATGCTGCAATTTGGAAAGACTTGCCAGGACCTTGTTGCAGTTCTTCATGAAACACCCTGTGAGCTCCACTTTCCCTATGAAAATGGGAAAGAGTATATGGTAGAAAGCCTTAAAAGCCTAAAAAAACCCCTTGACTACAGTTCTTTTCCTCGTTAAATGTTGTGTTTGTGGTGGGGGGTTTTGTTGCTTGGTTTTCAAATTTGCAAACAATATATAGGAAGTAATTACTAGCAGAATGGCAAATGTGTGACTGAGGCTTGTGCCAAGCTCTTCTGCCTGCACTGCCCCATGCAATCAGTGGTGATGCTGCATGTAGGGGGATTGGGTGGTTGAACCTTGGGTTTAGACTTGTATAATTAATTCATTTCTTTCCTTGAGAAAGGATCTCTTGCATGCACTCCAGAGCAGTGATGGTAAGCTTGCCCATACTGCCCTCCTCCACTGCCTGCATGAAGGACAGAGATAAAAGGGTTGGTCAGGTGGCACAGGCTGCTTGTGGGAGACTTGTGAGAGCTGCCTTTCTCTGGCCATTTGTCATACATGGACATTTTCAGTGGAACTTCTTAACCAACTGATGCCTGTACTGCATTAAATGTGACTTGCTAGTACAGATATATGTCAAGCCAGTCTAAATTTCCCTACAGTAGGATAATATCCTTTGGAGATAAAGGAGAAGTGGATTTTACCCATCTTGACATGAGTGTCTTGCTGTGGATCTCTGGTGGGCGTTGGATGCAAACCTGGCTGGATAGTGGTCATGAGTGAGATGAGAGTTTACTTATTGGTATTTGATTTTCGGAAATGGTTGGGATAATGTACTGAGCACAGCTTGGAAAAGGCCTGTCCTGGCACCAGTTCTGTTCAGTATTTCTGTTTTCATAATCATTTGGATGGTGCAGAAGGGAGTGTCCTTACTAAGCTTGCAGATGATGTGAAGCTGGGCTGGGCTATAAATACATCACATAAATAATATTTAAAAAAATTTGGATGTGATTCATTGAAGACAAATGTAGGAACAATCACTTGGAATTGTGCAGAAGGCTTGCAAAAAAAGATGTGGAGCTGCGGTGTGTCGCAAGCTGAACATGAGTCAGCAATGCCATTGCTGTGAGAACACTTTTCACAGAAATCAAAACTCCTTGTTGTGAGAAGCACAGCCATCACGTTGGCTGTGCTGCCTGCAGGGTCACCTGGTGTTATCTTTCTGCTGAGTGAATTTACTGTGGCTGGTTTGGGGCACTGAGCTTCAAGGGAAAAGTTGGGGTGACTGAGTTGATTTGACTTGAGGCTGGTTATCCAGATGAAGGTTGCCAGGAGGTGTGATAATAGGCTTCAAGGGAGAAATCTGTTCTCTGTATTCCTGGTGCTAGAAACTTAAATTTAATCAAGTGGAAAAGCCAAATGGTAAGGCTGGGAGGATTTGGGTAGAAAGTCTGAGAGGCCATGGAGTCTGTTTGACAGCCTTTGACAACAGGCAGGTGAGGTCTGTTAGGCTTAGGGAAAGCTTTGCTGCCTTGTTTCCTGTGAATTACAGTTGCTGTTCCAGCCCTGCTGAATCACAGCCTTTCTGGGAATGAAAGTCACCATTAGCAGTGCTTCTGTGTCATATGTCTCCTAGACAAGCTCTCACTTAGCTCCTGGGAGCTCAGGGAGGGATGCTGTGAACATGGGGCAAATGGCATGAAGGGGAACGTGTTTTATTTATCTGTATTCATGCTTTTGTCCAACCCCAATACAAACAGCTGTGTTGCAAGACTTGATAAAAATCCACGTGTCTGTTGGCTCCCACTGTTGTGCATGTCCAAGGGGGTGTCATAGTGAGCCTCTACCTACATGCTGGAGTGCTGAGAAGGGTGCACTTGCATCTGTGGTTTCTGTGAGGGCCTTGACCTCTTGTCTTGAGCACTTGTCATGGCAGGGATTGGTGCTACAAGGCTGTAGGAGGGAGCTCTTCTCCACTCCAAGAAAGCATGCCAAGAGGAAATGCAGGAGTCAAACCTGCTCAGAGCGTGGTTTGCAGCCTCTCTGATACAGTGGCAGAGCATGTTCACTTCTACTGCTGCCTCCTCTTCCGTTGCGTTGGCACCACTATAGGCACTGCGTGATGTTTACAGGACCAGAGTCAATGAAGTGAGCTAAACTAAACTTAAACATTTAAAAAACCTCTTATTTTGCTGAAGGCTTTTTTTGGCTTAAATGTGGTTCCCGACTTGAACCATAGACAGCTGCACCAGCCCGAGTGGGTTTTTTGAGGAGGGAGAGGAATGAATGGAATGGGAGGGCTTGGAGAATGCCTGAACTTGTACTTGTGCCAGGGAAAGCATGCCTTGCTACAGCCCAAAGAATCCTACACCCGGAGCAAATGGCTCAAATCCAACTGCTTTGGAAGCTGGGGACTTCAGTTGTGCCACAGAGGCTGTGTGTTGCCATGCAGGTATCGTGTCTGTCAAGTAGCTAACAGGTAATTTGTATTCTGTTGCCTATGTAAGCATTAAATTACATGCTGTTATAGTTTTGAAGGAAGGTATTTAAAGTCATCTAAACTTTAATAGAAACAAGATTTCAATTATTCTTGTAATGATAAGGATGAAAGTTTTCTAGTTTATCTAGAAAAAGCCCTGTTCTTTAATGAAGCTCAGTAATTAGAAATGCACTAGTCTATAACTGAATTTCTAATGAATAACCTATAGATTTAGCAGCTTCTGTCTCTTCTCCCCTTGTCCTTTATAAAAAGTTCCCAGTAAGCTACATATTTCCCACTGTGCATCATGGAGCATGCTACTGTCTTGCCATATGGTTGCTTTCCTCTAGCAATTAATAGGATTGTATGCAAAGGCCCCTGAATCTTTGGGGACTATATATTTGCTTGTGGTCTTGTCAGAACATGTAGCATTTCGATAGGCAATTTCTCACATTTATGTCCACTGAATAACAAGTTGCCAAAAAGATAGCACAGTAAAACTTAAACAGAGCAATTTGGTTTATACAGTAAAAAACAAATAAAAAATAATAAAAATTAGAGTGGCTATGTCTTTTCAAGATTCTTAGGTCATGTTCAAGAACTAGTTTTTATGGCTGAATGCATGTTGCATAGATGCATATAATCAGTTTCTTGGCAAATGTATTTAAAAGGACATTGTTTGCAGTCATTTTTCCCCTGCATTGTTTAAAAATTAATATGACCCCAAATAACTAAACTCGAAGAAATAACTAACATTGATAAGATGTAGTAAGGGAAGGAGGAGAAATATTATGGAAACAATTCTCCAAGGTCTCTATAAAAACGGATTAAATAGTGTATTAATATTGCTACACAGGGCACCTTTACCCCAGTTACGTGATCACTGAAGCATTTGAAGAATATTTTAGATATTTTCCACACAGGTGTTTCTTCAGAGGTGAAAACTACAGGCACCTTTTACGAACAATTTTTTGTCTGAATTATCTCCTCTTTGTGCTTCTGGAGCCTACTTAAATGACATTTGAAAGTGGCTATGCATGATTTCCCCTCCTCGCAGCCCACGTTATGCATCGCGGCAGAAGCAGTTCTGCTCCAAGAGGCCCTCACCATTGAGGGGTTTGAGCTGCTCTGTGGGGCAGCATCACCGATGCTACAATACCCAATCCGCTGGGGTTTTGTTTCGTAGGAACACCCAGGAGGAGTCTGACAAGTGAATCTGACCAAGCTCAGTGAAAGAAGTCTTGTGCTTTTGTGCTGGAGCAGTGTGGGCTGCTCTTGAGGAAGGGGGTGTTTCAAGAGTGAAAATATGGCTCAATTGCTTTAATGGCGATCTAAAAATCTGCACTTGTTTGAGTTTTGGGCAACTCTGAACAAGCCTTTTGCTTTAGGACTATTCAGACTGTAAACTTCTAGAAGGTGGAACACATCCCCTTCTGTATATACAGTGTAGTAAAAAGGGACCTTTTTCTACATGTCTCTGAGAAAATATTAAGGAAATCTTTTTGGGTGGAATTCAGTCCTGCCAAAAGAAATGGGATGTGAGAAAAGATGTATTGCATCTTCTGCACAGAAATCTGAATAGCACTGGGGACACAGTGGGTTAACAAAGCTGCCACTCCAAGGAAGTCAGTAGGTATTTCAATCCACCAATGTTATGGTGATTTGATGGCTTGTTTACCTGCCCTGGCATTAAGGAGGTTGTTCAAACTTCTTTTTTTTTCTTTTTTTAAAGTATATCAGGAAAGAGAGGCAGAGAGGATGATGGCAACTAATCCTCTTGTGATGCTGGAGATGATGACTTTACTAAATCTGTTAGATTTCTGTGGGTCTGCCTGGAAACTGGCTTAGGGCAAGGGATTAGAAAGCTTGAAACAACTATCAGATGCAGAGTTGCAATGGACTGCCAATGGGCCTCACTTCTTAAGGTCAAGGCAGCACACGTCTGCTTTATGTGCAAACCTTGATTCCAGGATGCCTCCTAAGCACCTCAGGGAAAAGTTCTCCCCACATCTCTGGCTTAACTCTGAAAGGTCAGCAGCTGTGTTTTTTCTCTTCTTCCTCTGCTGCCCCTGCACCCTGGAATGGAAACGTGAGTTCGTCACATTCAGCTATGCCCTGTGAGCATCAGATAGTTTTGAGCAAATGCAAAGGATACCAGGTTAATCTCTCTCTGCAGACCTGTTGAATCTACATCAGAAAACTTGATCAGGGGTTTTAGTACAGCAAATGCAGCTGTCGCTATGTTGTTGCTGTTAAAGATGCTTATATGATCTGACAATGTTAATGAGTGGGTAACATAGCGAAGTCTAAAAAGCTATTGCACAGGAAGAATCCATTAAATTTCATGGTCATGGACACATTTTGCATTTTTAGCTACCCTGATGAGGAAAGAAACTGATTTATTGGGGAGTAACCCAAACAAATTTGGAGCAGTTGTTGGAACCTCTGTTCCATTCCTATTAAAGTGTCTTCAGCTAATACCTGGACTGGAAGTAACTGGAATGCTGCAGTGCTCCAGGAGAAGTTGATGTGTTTATAATTGTATCTGGTACAAGAATATTAAACAACATCTGAGTCAATAGGAGCTGTGCTCTTATTTTGGGCTTTTCTTTTTGGCATGTGAGTGGGGGGGAGGAGTCAGCCCCCCTTCTATGGTGGCTAATTACATTTCCCACATGACATTTCTCTCTCCTTGACATATCCCATCATTCGCATCAGTGATGATTGTCACCAGCCCCCCCGGCATCTCCTGTGCTTGCTTGAAATATGAAGCCATTTGTTTAGGGAAAAAAAATCCCAGTGTTTTTTTTTTCTGCTGTCCTAATTTTCTCGCCAACTTAGTTGAGATACTCTGTGAGGTTTTTATTCTCATAAACAAGCTTATTCTCCAGACAGGCTTTTCCCAAATGGCCCAGCCCTGTTAGATACGTTGGTTTCCATGTGTTTGTTACCTGCAAGAAGAGTGTGTCTGACATGGTATTTTTGTAACTAGAAAAACATATTTATATTCCATTCTTAATAGAATACAGCTGTTCTGTGTATGGAGTCTGAGCTGGTGAAGATTTTTTTAAGTAGGCATTCTCTGCATGTCTGAGTGTCCAAACAGAAATATCTGTGTACATAATGTATTAAAAAGTGACACCAGCTTCTTGTCTTCTGGAGGACAAGAAGGTTTTTATCATTTTAAAGGCCTCTCAAGGAAATGAAACTATACAGTTGTACTGGTTTATTTATGTTGCTGCTGTTGTACCAGTATCCCATTTAAATCGTTTTATTCCAGAACAAGGATCCGCATGGAGGTAACAGCAGTTGTAATAGCTAGCTATTCCAGGAACTGTTGTAACAGAAATGAATGCAGTGCAGCTTCCTGGGAAGATGCTGACCTTTTGGTCTGTTGCAGGCTACCCCTTCTGCCGAGTCTTCTTCCATGGAAAGTCTCATAGGAATGGGATTAACACTGACTTAGCGGAGAGTGCTGCCTACTTTTTTACTTCAACATGAACATTGCTGAAAGCTGCCCAGAGTCTCTGACTTTGTTTTTATTAATGAAAATAATTTCCCTATGATGTTGCCAAACTATGTTGCAAAGTTGTTTCCCCTTTACTTAGGCACTGCTGTGCCGGCAGATGTCCAGTTTCTGCCTCTCTAATTGCCTTTTAAACTCTTCCCCAATAAGTAACTCCCACCTTTTTTAAATATTCCTGGATACGTGAAGCTTCACTTTTTTTTTTCCTTTTACTTCAGAAGTCAGGACTGAAACCTGGCCAAGCAATGGAAAAGTAGATTTGAATCTGGAAAAAGGTTCCCTGTGCTCTTTATGACAATGTGTTCAATTTTTTTATGTATGAGCTGAAAAAAGAGGACAGGAAACAATCCAGAATTATTTAGGTTGAGATTTAGGAGCAGTGGAAGGAGCATCAGGGATACCTGGGAGGGAGGAGAGAAGGGTGCTGGGTGCAGGATGGGGCACTCAGCATAGGAGGAATTAGACCTGTGGCTGAACCTTGCTGGCTTGTGAATTAGCTGGAGTCTCATGGGGACACAAGGCTTGGGCATTAAGGTGAGCTGCTCAGTGCAACGTGGTGGTGAATGCTTGATGACAATTATTGATTCGGGTCTCAGAAACTGGCGTATATATTGGATTTCAGAGGTGATGTGGTGGGCTATCTGAGAGGAGCAGACAGTTTCTGCTTCCCCTGACAAGTGGAATCAGCCACAAGACCAGCAATTGCAAGACATTAGGCTTGAATAGATCTAACTGCCTGGGGCAATTAGGGTGGTGCTTTTGTGGAGGGTCTGTTTATCTGAGTAGGGGAAAACTCTTTGGAAGTTAAAAAAGCAGAACTTAAAACCATTCAAGTCTTTGTCCTTTGCCAAAGGCAGTGCCGAAAAATACGGTAAAGGAAGATGAGGGAATGTCATATATATGTCTATGCATGTATATATGTGTAAAATACATGTAAATATTTTTATGTAGGGGCTAGCAGGGGAAAATTTGAAAGGTTCTTACACTTAGCAGCACAAAAAAGAACCCATCTCTTGAATAAGTAAACCAATACCAGGTCCGCTCCCAGGATATCCCTGAAGAACATGCTCCTGGAAAAGTCTGTCAGCCTTCTCTTGTATTGAAGTGTAAGATACATGAGATTCTGCATATCCATTTTAATCTTTTTTGTTCTTAGTTAAACAGAAATGTTCTGAGAGTGCTTTTAGTCTGTCTGACCTTGGGCTCATGTTCCCAAAGGATCTGTGCAGCTAATCAAAGCCATGTTGGACCTACATGGTGGTAAGTGCCTGATACTATATCAGGGTAGTATACTTTGAACACATTCTAAAAGTGAGTTACAGTTAACCTGGAACACTGGGAGCAGGTACCAGGATAGCAGCGCTGCCCCAGCTGTGATATATTGGTGGCCTCAGGGACTCTAGATTTAGTTAATGAAAAACTCTGATGTTGCCTTCCCCTGTCTCCTTCAACTGGCATTGAATGCAAAATCCAAACCAAGACCACAAAGTTAGGTAGATGCAAAGGCAGAGAGGCTGGAGGTATGGAAAGAACTTGCAGCTGCACTTGCAGTCTGTGATATTTTACATGATAAGGAGACACAGCAGTGAAGTACCATTCAACTGTAATGCAATAAACTTTAACTGAGGTATAACAATGGTTTGGGGAATTCTGCTCTTATTGGTATAAATCTGTAGGTTCAGTCAGGCTATTCTGGTTATTCATAATTGTGCGGTTTAGAAAAAACTACGGTCCTCTATTTCTTTAGAGCTTTGCTTATCAGAGCATTTAGGATAAAATCATGTCCTTGTTGAAGTCAATGGCAAGGCTCACACTTGTTTTGATGGTGTCAGGTTTCATCCATCGCAAATTGCTGAACATTACAGAATTCAGTCATATGTAATCAAAATATAAATGCAAATTGGTATCATCTCATAATGTAGCAAATACGGGGGGAGTAGCTTGCTAGTGGTGGTGTGAAAGACACATCTGTGCGTATTTTTAATGCACCTATGCTGCGATGAACAGATTTAGATACTATGTCATTATGATCACAAGGGGAGAGGCATTTGCGCTGTCACTGACTGATTGCTTCTGCTCAGTCCTTGTTCTTTCATAGTAAGGGGTCTAGGGATTATGATGGACAAAGCAGAAAAAATTATGTAGTTGTTTGCTATGGTTTCAGATGCTAGTGACCTTCTCTCCACCGCTAGGATGTCAAATGTACAAGGAGTGGTGAAAGATAGTGGAGTTTCACTCCTTGGGAAACCAAGGGATGGCAGAAAAGGTACCCATGCATTCATTATCTGTGAGTTACTGTGATGATAAAATTACTGACTGCTGATTTCAGAGTCGTGTGTGGGTCTCCTCAGATCACTGTTATACTGGATAGTGTTTTCAGGTAGTTTCTAAAAATATGTGAGGTAATTTGAGGTAATATCTTAAAATATAAGAAATACTTTTCAGAAGCCCAGTCTGATTTTTAACAACACTTTCCAGAGAAATAGTTCTCGGGACATGATGTGCTGATGATGGGATTTAGGTTATTTACTTGGTGCAGTCAGTCAATTCACTGATTAACTCTTCTTGAACCTTTAAGAAAATCCCAAATTAAACAGAACTGCTATTTTAAAACTTGGTCTTTAAAACATTGAGGGGGAAGACTACCTCTTTCAAGTTATCTGAGTCAGCGTGGGAACCTTTGTTACCCAACATGATTCATTTCAGGGAATGTAGCTGATGAATCAGAATGGGGTGTTGAAGTGGGGGAAAGTATCCTATTTTATCTTCCAAGCAACGACTTTAGCTTGAAAGCTGGTTCTTTCCTCTCCTTCCCTGCTAATATAATGGGACATAGCAGTGGATGAGAAGTATGAAAAAGCTAGTTGGCAGAGTTGGAGACAAGCTGGACAGTGATGAGATAGTTTTGGAAATGGTTGTGTGGAGTTGCATAACTGTAAAGTATTGTAAGAAAATGGGATCAGCATTTTTCTTCAGTGTGAACCAGTGTGTGCCTGGATGGGTTATGAGGAGGAGCACAGGTGGGGTGTGAAGGCAGTTCTGGGTAAAATGAGCTATATATTTGTGGTCTGTTATTTCGGAAGCTTTGATTAACAGCTCTCCATGAGATTTCAGAGTCTGTTCAGCATTTCTGTCACCAAGTAATATGGGAATGAGGAGAATGTTCCTGCTGTTAAGGCAGTCATAAAAGAATATGTAAAGTAAGTATTTCTGGTAGCATGGTGAGTTGCTTCACTTAAGGTTTTGAATTAAAATTTCTCCATGAGCGTGTACTGTGGTCAGAGGAGAGAAATCTGTAAGACTTTTGAGAAAGAGCTAATATATCCTGCTGACGCCTGTTATAGTGTGACATGAGATTCCTTTTATGCTGTATCACCATGACTAGAGGTGTTCCCTTCCTTTGTAGTGGTGGTTGGAAGCTAACCAGGAGATGTGAGCTTGTCTCATTTCTGTAATGTAAATTCTAAGTGCTGCTCTGGGGCTTTTAATAGTTAACTGCTTCGATGTCAACATATTAAGCTGCAGGGTGTCCCCTAGGTAAATGCAAATTATCCTAATAATAAATTTAAAAAATATTTCATAGGAGTGTACCTATACCAGCAGGATGGAGAGTGGGAAGGAGGAGGAAAAAGGAAGGCAGTGGGGTTTTGTCTGGGCTTCTAATAAAACTTGTGTAATTGAATGTGTACTAAATGAGAGCAGCCTCTAATGAGAGTAGATGAGCAGAATGACAATTGAGGCTATGCACTTTAAAATCAGAAATGAGGGCAGTAAACATACCTGGTATTAGGTAGCCAGATAACAGAAAGTTTAGGACTTCATAAAAATGAGCAATGTTCTTTCTTCAGGAACACAAAAAAGATTCCTGTAGCACTGTATCATGTCCTTCCTTTGTCCTTAATCAGCTGCAGCAGAGACTTGGAGTTCAATACATATTGACTTAGAGCACATGCTGAAGTCTGAACTACTTAGGTTTCAAAACTTTTGATTGTTGGGAGCAGCATACTAATCTGAGCTAAGCTATCTGTTCTTTTAAAGTTAATTCTGCAGTGTAGTCACACTTTTAATTCTACCATATTAAACTTTGAGCTGTTTAAAAATCCATGCATCCCTACCACTGAGCAGCTTGTTGGAAGAGCAAGCATGTAAGTTATTACAGAACTCTGATTGCCTTGAGAGCAGCATTGCCTATGTCCATTAATCTCAGTAACATTATATACACATAATATATTGATAAAATGTTAATGACCTAACTTAATGCCAATAAAATCTGGAAATGAGGGTGTAGGAGTTCAAAGTGTAACACTCTTTAGCCTTCAGTCATTCTGCTTGGTTTATTTGTCTGCTTACTGATTATTTTTTTGAAACTCCACGCGCACACACACACACTGCACCAGACTGTATGCAAAAGCACTCGTTGTGCGCAGATTCTAAGCCAGCTATTCACATATCAGAGGATGAGAAATGTCCTCAGATGGGCCACTGCACAAACGTTTTGATATTCTGATCTCCTTTGCCAACTTGTGCAGTTCTTTGGGCACCTTCTGTGCACGGTGCTTCAGCCAACAGCAGGTGCCTGCCTGGCCCCTGTTGGCACCCGACACTGAGTTGTCTCAGGACACACCGATCACTTGGTCCTGGAGTTAAAAGGCAGCTGGTAGCTTAACAGGTTTTCCCCTGCAAGTAAGAGCAGATCAAGTTGAATGGTCTTATTTGGAGCCTCTCAGAATTATCTGTGCTAAGGATCAGGAAAACCAGCAGCAAGCGCCTTTTTTTAAGTTGCTGCTGAGCCAGATTTTGCTGCTGGTACCTACAGAGCTCTGTGAAACCCGATGGATTTCTGTAGCTGGAACTGGGAGAAAAATGCAGCCTGGGTAAGGTATTAAGGCTGCCAAGTATTTCAATTAAAACTTAAATCTGAACTCTGCAACACATTGAATGGACTGAGGAGAAACAGAGCAACAAAAATCAATATAAAAAATAGCACATGCTAATGACGTTTAACAGTCCTGCCCGGCGGTGTGTTCTCGTCTGGGGAGGAGGCAAGTGTGTTGGCTATTGAAATCTTACATAAAGTGTGAAATGAAGAATGTGTGCTGGAGGGCATCAGTATAAATCTCATAATATATTTTAAATTTTCCCCCTCCTAATTAAACCAAATGAAGCTTATGGTGATCTTCATAGGATTTTGCTTGAGAAGAGGGGAAAAATGAACTGAGTCTTTGTTGTGTATGTTGAAGGTTAATTCTAATAAATCAGAAAGCAAAGATGTTGTAATAGGAAAGTATTTTCTGCGCTCACCCAATTAAATGTTAGAAGCTGGATAATGGAATAATTGTAGTTAGTCAGTTGCTACAAAGTCATAATAGCTTGGGTACAACTAACACTCCAAGGCAGTAAAATGCCACTGGTAAAATAATAAAACCATTATTTCAATAATAATCTCAATTTAATTAGAATGAGGCAGTGCAACGTATTTTTAATACTAGACAAAAACAATTAGCATAGTACTTAGTAACAACAATATCCTTATTATCTGAAAGACGAAACAGGATTAATACAGCAGTAAAGCATCGAAACCATATGTCAACAAAAGAACACGGAGGAAAAATGATTTTGTAAATAGCCCAAGCCCCAGCTCAAGTGATGGAAACTTCCACCTCCAAGGAAAGGAAAACTTGGTTGTAGCAGATGTATGGATGAGTTTCTTAATAAGAATATGGTCTTTTCCCTATGCCAAATGTTTATCTGTGTGGATTCTTTCTTCACAAAATGTCTTGAGTATGTTCTGATTATTCCTCCCTCTTTTTTTTTTTTTTTTTTACTGGCAAGATCGAGACGTGATATATTCTCACATGCCTGCCTGAGTACAAAATAACTGAAAGTTAAGGCCAGAGGAATTATTTAAATTGTGATCTGACCTCCTGCAAAGCACAGACCAGAGCATCCTGCCCCGTTACTCCCATATTATCAGGCTGACATTTGGAGCAGATCTGTGTTGTAGATGCCCGAAGTTTCAGGACTGTTTTACAGCATGTGGCAGTCAGTGTTCTGACCCCATCACTTCTTAATAGGGGAAAATCTGCAGCATATTTTGTTGCAGTTGCCCTGATAGAGATCTGGAAGGCTGAGAAAATATTAAGCATTCAAACCAAGCCTCATCCTGTGGCTGCATCCAGCCTTTCCATGGGGATATGTGAACACGGGCTTTTTATTTGCAGAGAACAGTCAAGAACAAAATGCTGATTTTTGTTCTTAAAATCTTTATAGTTGCTTTCAAGAGGATCCACTGAATGTGCTTTTGTCCCTTGTGGGCTCTTGGGTTGTTGTTACGTGTTCTGTGTTTGAGGTGGAGCCAATAATCTCCTCACCCTTACCTGCACTGTTACTGGTATTCCTTCTCCAAGATGGAAAAATAAGTTCAAGTCCTCGAAGCTTCACTGTTTTGCTTCCTCTGGCTTGCATTTAATTTCACGCTAATCTCAGATCAAAAGGCTGGTCAGCCTCTCTTCTCACCCTTGTTTTGAAATTTTAGGAAGGATACAAAGTGTGTGCTCAATTATATCCAGGCCCTATCCTTGCAGGATAGGATACCTTGGAATGCTCTTTTGTCTTTGCTTTCGTGCTGAAGTGATTAGCACAGATGAGAGGCTTTTGCTGGTGCAGCCTGACCCTGAGCTCAGCAGAGGCGACAGTGAAGGTCCTGTTGGCACAGAGGGGTGGAAGGGGCGCTTGGCTTCCCTGCTGAGACACCTAGAAAATGCTCATCAGCTTTGTTCTGTGCTGAATGTCATCATCTCACCTCATGGGAAGGGCTGTCAGTTGAGTGGACCTGAGTCAGAAATGGTGACCCATATGGGAAAAGCCTTGGAGAGTTGAAGTGTAGAGAAGGGATATGGGGAAGGGGAACAGGGAGACTGAGAACAGGCAGCTCTTGTTTGCTGCTACTCTCCATGGAATAGGTCAGGAGTGTTGGGTGCCTGTGAGCTGCCTACAATTCTTTGGAAAATTAGTTCTTCCTTGAAAGTCTTGAACTTTCTGCTTTCTGTACATGTTTTACTCAGAAATACATGTGCTTGCATTCTGGCAGACTCCTCATTAGTACTGGTAAAAGAAAGGCAGTGGTTTTGGAGAAACTTGGCTGTTCAGAGAAATACTAAGCATTCCTGCACAGCTACTGATATCTGGATTATAATATCTGCCACGTTGCAATAATATTTTGCAATTTAAGCCCCAGGACATAAATTCAGGAACTGCAGTATAGTCAATAAACTAAAAAATTGCTTGGTGTGGATAATTATGGCACTGATCTTGCATTACATTTTAACCTACATGAGACCCTGCTGACTTGACAATGTTAGTTACTTCCTCTTCTTGTAATGCATGTTACACTGCTTTGGTCTAGCATACTGGCCAAAAAGAAAAAGCACCATGGATCTGTTCCATTATGTCTTTTCCTATTTCACAGTACAGCTATTTGATAACCACTAACTCGTTTGCATTCTGAAAAATCTAGAAGATGCACTGTAGGAGGAATTGCTCTAGAAGCATAACTTCAGAATGGGCTCTTGGCATTTTATTCCTTTTTGTCATCAGTTAAGTTTTTGCTGTGAGTCGTCCCTTGGGTTTTATCACTGGGAATAATAGCTGACATTTTGTTGGGGAGCATAGGGTAGTAGAGAAGGTTAGAAAACTTCTCTGTTTTATGTTGTGACAGCTTCCTGCTTAATCTAGGTAAAATAAGAATCCTAATTAGATGTGTCCTATGATTCATTTGTAGCATTTTGCCTCCTGTTAATTATAACCTACTGTCTGGGGAATAGGTAAGAGAGGGCAAAGTCTTGCATACAATCAAGCATTTGAAAGAATCAAAATATATAAGCTAGTTCCCACAAACCTATCTCCAAGAGAGAGGCATCTCCCAAAGGCCCTTTACACGATGGGAAAGCTCTTATTTTCTGCAACGTCCTAATGTCTGTGTGTTGCTTGAGATTTTCATGATGCTGTCAGCTGCTGCAGACATATGGCTCCAATTGATTTGTCCTGACAATAACAGTTACCAGCACTCATTTCTCCACACTAAGAATGAGGCACATCTGTTATAAATTTGTTGACTGTCAAGGACCAGTAAAGAGCTATCTGAAAAACATCCTTTTTTGTCCTATACTTCTCCCACCCTTCCTACCCCCCCTGAAGCGTGGTTGTGGCCTACTGTCCAAGACTGTGGCTATTTAAAGGTCATTTCTGTGGAATAGTGTATATCGTGGGTATTGATTTTTATCAAGAATATATTGCTGTGACTAAATAATTCCTTGAGCACACTTGCTCATTTTATTCTGGGAATTCTCAGTTGTTCAGAAGGTTTGATTTGGTTTTGGTTTCTACCCAGGGACAGTGATTTTACCCCTTAGTCCCGTTTCAGGCTGAATTATTTTAGTGTGTAGTTTTGCCTCTGAATGGCTAACAGGTTTATTTTATTTTGAATCTGAGCTAGAAGATTCCTTCAAACTATAATAGGACCTTATAGAAGGAAGAAACTCTCATAATCTTTTACAGTATGGCAAGTATACACAGAAATGCTTCTCCAGCATAAGGTTGTACCTCTGCCAACCAAACCCACTTTGTTTCATGGAGATCTTCTACCAGTCTCTTCTGTGGTTGAATACCTGGGTGCACTTTCTGACTAGTGTAGTCTGTGAACTTCTGTCATCATCACCCTGTGTTTTTGAAGGACAAATTTGTGCAACTTCCTGGATGGAATATTCCACTGGCGTTCAGGTCTGATCCTGCATTTTAACTCTGATTTGACTGATAGCCATCAGATGATACCAAGGAATGATTTGTCTTCTCTGCACCTGTTTTTGCAATGCTGACCTCCTTTGCAAAATGCTGTGGTAGCATTGTACAGCAGTTTTACCCAGCTGTGATGGAAAACCCCCATGACGTGATGGGAGCAAGGGAATGAGACTTTCCATTGTCCTTAAGCTCCGACGTGTTCCTGTTGCTCTCATTCTCCAGAATCAGAAAATGTAAATATCTAACAGGTATGGGAAGTTTACCTCTGTTGGCACTGCAGGCAAGAGATGCCTTCCTTCCAGGTGGAAGGGTGAGTAGGATGGACAGGCACTGCAGGTGTTTTGCTTCTCCTCCGACTGGCACGGCTCATTTGAGGGTGGATTCTGCTCCCTTGCTCTGCACTTCACCCACCATAAGGATGGATATAATAATACAGAGCAATGGAACCTATCTGTTATGCTCTGTTTCAGCAAGAGGAGTGTGGGTCTTGGCTTAGGACCTTTACCCTTAGACTATGCAAAGATGCAAGTTTTGGCTTACAGGTATATGTGAGGCTTAGTGAAGTTTAGTTTTGCATTTTCTTCGAGTTTGCATAAAAATGATAAAGTTTCCTTTCCTGCTTCTCATTCAATAGCACAAGCTGGGATTCATAACACTGCAAGGGAAATATTAATTTAAAAGAAAAATCCTTTTCCTCCACTTTAAATTAAATTTAAAATGAAGGAAGACATCTCTGTTCCTCCCATGATAATCTTTCTTTTGTTTTTAATACAACATATTATAACGTCATAAATAGAAATGTAATCTTATTAAAAGACACGCAGCAAGTGCTACTTTATTAGAAACTTTTTTAAAAGAATAATTTGACCAAGTTGAAATATTAATGTAGCTGGCTGGAAATTGCAGATTTTTACTAGGGCATAGTCATTCTTTTAAAAAGCAAATTAAAGTAGATATATTTTCAAGAAGTCAAATTTCCGACAGTGCCAGCCTTTTATTAGCATATTATGGCATCACTATATATTTTTTAAAAAATCTCTGATATTTTTTCATATATGAAGTAAAAAAAAAATTAAAAATATTCCTCTTTTTTCCCTGCCCCTTTTCCCCCCATAAACGTGGTCTGCATTGTCTGTAAGTGGAGTAGAAACAAAATTATATTAAATCTCAATTTGACTGTCCCTTGGCTTTTATACAGTACAAATAAATTTACATGAACCCAAGGCCCTTGCCTGTGCATGACATCGTGTGTGTGTGTGTGTAACACCTTCTTACTTACCTAATTCTAAGGGGCATGAATGCAGAGTCTGCTGAATGCCTCAGCTGCATTAGACCTCAATGGCAATTAAGAACTTGCAGCACTTTCAAGGATTTCTTTCCTCCCGACTTGATATATTCCTTACTGTGACCTGGGAAGCACCTTTTTCCTTACCTTACCTATACTGCAAATAATGAATAGTTATTGATTACATGTTGCTTAATGGGCTCTAAAAATTTACCCTTACAAGAAAATTCTGCAGTGAAGCGTTTCCAGCTAAGTCGGGCTCTGGGTCCTTTGCAGTTAACATTGCTCTACTGCAATGGAGTGGCTCAAAATTGCAAAAGCAGCCTCCTGCTCTGTGGCTTTTGTTGTTACTCTGGTATTTAGACTTACAAAGTGGGTTACTGATAAGGAAATAATCAGAGCCATCGCAGATCGTGGCGGATGCTCAGTGATAACCTCAACAGTCCCTGGCCCTCAGTGCGACACCAGTCCCTGTGGCGTTTCTGTTGCTGCTTGTGTTGCCCTGTCCCCAGTCTGCCCTGGCAGTGCTGCTCTGCAGTCCCACGTTCCTCTTTCTGCCCTTCTGCTCCAGCTGCCTGCAGCCAGGAGAGGCTGTTATTGTGTTCCTGTCCCAAAACGTTTATTTTTTGACTGCTGTCAGACCTGCCACCTGAATGTGGTCTTCAAGCCAGACCATACTGTGTCTGAGCATTTTGCATTCTTTCTATGTAGCAATTCTAAGAAATAGTCTTCCTGCTCTGTCCCCCCACCTGCATATCTCCCAGGGTTCTGTCCCTGAGCAGTTTGAGGGATGTTCACTGGTCTCTTCAGCAAGTTGCTGGTCAGACTGGTTTTTAAGTCTGTCTCTTTGAGTCTGGACCTGTTTCTCTATTGCACCAGCCTCCTTCACATTCCCTGTGTCTCAGTCCTGTCGCTGATTCCAGCTAAGGCTGGCTCTGGTCCCTTGCTGCTGTTCAGTTTTGAAGCCTCAGACTCTGTGCTTCTTTCCTGTGTATAATGTGTTTTTTGAGGGTGAAAATGAGGATTGTTTCCTGGAATATTTATGGGGTGTGGGGTGATTGTGCTTTGGAGTGCCAAAATCCTGGCAAGTCCTAGTATCCATCCTAATAGCATAATGGCTTGAGCCATCACTGTTGGAAGTTAAGCTTCTTGCAGTTTCTTGGTATTTCAGCAGATCTGCTTAAACTAACTTCTTATCTCGTGTTTGTATCTTTTATTTCCTTTCAGAGCAGTGCAGTAACCAGAGGGATACACTCCATGTGAGCAAGGATGATCCTTGTATATGCTGTGTTAAGATGGATCATATCAGTTGCCAAATGTGCTCTACACCAGTCTTTATTTTCCTGAAGCTTTAAATCTAATCACATACAATAGATGATATTTTACTAATCACTTACTTTTTTTTATATCTATTTCAAATCTGTGTTCAAATCTGATTTGGTTGTCAGTTGGCAAGTAGCTTGGGTATATAGATGCCTCTTTGTAATACATCAGTTTGTTCATCAGAGAAAATTACAATGTCAAGAGTCCTCTCCCTCCCCCTCCCTGAAATTTTGATGCGTGTTTTTTGAAGAAGTCATGAAGGGATTTAAATCCAAAGCTGAAAAGCCTGACTGGAACTGATTGCTTTGAGCTTCTTGTTTACAAAATACGAATTGGGGGTTAAAAAAAGAAAGACAACAAGAGATTTTCTTGTGAATAGTCTTACTTCTGATTTCTCTAGCAAAGGATGTGGTGAACGTGAAAAAGGATATCAATAAAAGCATTTTTAATGGCGAACAGCTTTTTTGGACGAAAACTCATTTTTATTAGTCTGTGCAGTATTGATAGAAGTTCTTCGTAGTAAGATGCAGCTTTGCAGATCCCTGTCATGGATAGGATGAATGCTGTCACAGAGCAAGCTCTGATATGCTGTCAATATTTCATGCATTTGTTACTTAAAAAGTAATTTCCTTATTGTAATGTATTTTTAAATTGCTTAGGGAATATGTTTTGATATGAATATCTCCTTTTTGTGGACAAACTAGAACATAGGATATTGCCATGAAGAAATCTTTTAAGTCTTGCATAAAAGGATGAATGTGGTTTTTAACACTGATACTGGCTGTACAAGAGATGGAATATTGTTACAGCTCACAGTGAAAACATAAAAGAAGCAGCATAAAATACAGAAATAGCAACTGTTGAACACGTGCACACTTTGGAATTAACTTGCCTGGGGGGTGTTATCTTCTTGAGTAATTAAACTTTCTGTGGGTATTGAGGACCATTCTGGGGCTTTCTGAGTCAAGTGGGGACTGAGTACAAATCTGTATTATAATTAAATAGCCAAGCAATCTGCTTGGGAAGTGAGAAACCTGCTGCAGTCAACAACCTTGTTTCCTGCAGGTGGCCTGAAGTCTTTGTGAGTGTTCTTATTATCCTTAAGAAAATAATTACGTTTGTCAGGCCATGGGCTCTACACCAGATTCATACGGTCTTTCAAGGCACAGTGCTTTTGTTTGTGTTTTTTAGTAATTTAAGTATATAATAACTGTAGGATTAGCAACACTGGAAATGGGAATGTTGCAGAGTGGTTGAGACGGGAGCGAGTTCTGTGCCTGAGCCTCCCCGAGGTGCTCCGGGCAAAGTGAAAGTTTGGATGTCGAGTGTGCAGCTCCCCAGCTGTCTTCTGCCCATGCCAGGACGGAGTTCTCTCTGGTTGGCCTGGCACTGTGCGACCCGCTCAGGTTGGTTGGAAGGCTGTGTGCCTCTCTCCTGCTGATCCCTTGCGCTCTGGTCTCTGTTCTCAGCCAGAGCTGATCTGCAGTGGCACTCAAGCAAAGCATGTGTTGTTTCCAGCACTTGTATGCACTGAGCATCTCCTCTCAAACCTGCCCCTTGCTTAAATGATGGTGTTCATTTGAGCTCCCACCGGGGCCTGCCATAAGGTGAAAGCATCCCTTTGTTCTTTACAGAGCTCTTCATCTCCTCCTCTTTCACTCTTGTGCTGTGAGAGCACTTCTTGCCTGAAGATCAACACTTCTGAGTGCTCTAAAATCTAGCTCTTTATGAGGCCTGTTATGAAAATTGATGTATGAAACAAGGAGGTAGAAGGTGGAGTGGAGCATTGGAGACTTGGGAGGATGAGCACGAGCACACCCTGGCTTGTGGGTTGGCTGTCCAGGCCAGTACAGAGCAGGGCACAAGTTTGGTGTTAAAGATGCCTTGATTCATTCCATATGTCATCCCCTGTCATCCCTCCCTCCCCTGCCCCAGGTCTTAGATTTTTTTGTTAAAAATGAATTTATTTTTTTTGAGTAATGGGCCTCAAACAGCATGTGGCACTGCAGTGACAGCCTTGCCAAAAACTGTCTAAAACTGAGTTATTGCTTCCAGTATCTCTGTGCATGTGCCCCAGGATAGCAATTGCCTTTTTCTGCAGTGGTATTGCAGCATGAACTTTCATCTAATTCGTTATCCACCCTAATACTCAAGTCTTTCTGCATTACTGCTTTCTAAACAGCACTCTCTCACTTCATTCCTGCACTGATTATTATTTCTCCCCAACTGCATAGCCTTACATCTATCTTCAGTGGAATGTCTCACTTACATCAGCCCATTTCGCTGAGCTTGCCAGGCAGCTGAATATTTTTGAGGCATTCTTGCTTCTCCTCCTCTTGGTTTAGCATCATTTACATTTACAGAGCGTGGCATTAGCTTTGTCCTCCAGATGGTTAAATTGGTTGGATAGAAAAGAACAATGACTCCGTGCCTTCTCAGCTGCATACCACCACTGCATCATTACCGAGTGAGCACCATTGCTGGCAATTTTTGTCTATTTGCTTCATCTGAGCTCTGTTACTGCTTTTATTTTTGTCGTTGCTGCCGAAGTGCTGTTGCTCTTTGTAGTGTGAGGTTCCGTGTCAAGATCTTTATTGCATTCTCCGGAGACAAATGACTGAGGAACCAAGTATTAGTTTTGGATCCTAAACAACACCAGACCTTCCTGATGGGAAATTTCCAGAAAAATTCTTGCTGGGGTGAAAAACTGATGGTGAACTGCAAAGCAAAGATGGATGTTTGATTCAGTTTACAGATCAGCTCTGTAGTATTTATAGTGTCTTTTCCCTTTGAACAATGCAACTTATTTGGAAGGAAAGGAGAGAGTTCTCAGAACGGTAGGTCACGTTTTTGGGGCATATATCCCAGACTAACAACTTGTTCAGTCAGCACACACAGAAAAAATATCTCTATTTATGTCAGTTTCCACTTTAGATTTATATTTTGGGAAATAAATGTGGATGAAACCCTTTGCAACAAAATCTGTATGTAATGCAAGCTGTCAGCATAAAAAAGATTAAAAAAACCTTGTTTTGTAGATCATAAGCCAAATTAACTACATTTTTACACAAATAAAAATGAATGCTTTTTTGCTTGGTTCTACTCAGCTCTTAAGTTTGATCCCAAAATAATTTTTGTGGATCTGGCTGAAATTGCTGTCACATGCTGGAGCACTAAATCTAGCTACCTGGGCACTACTGATCTGTTTCAGTGCAGAGTGATACAAATCTCAAGTTATTTTTGCTCAGTCCAGGGGAATGCTGGTTTATGCTCTTCCATCTTTCCTCCAGGAGATTGTGCAGCTGTAGGTGGCGAGGCCTGACTGCAAACTGAGAGGAAGATATCTCACAGTGGGACTAGACCATTTCTCCTTTGTTTTCTTAAATAGTTCTTTATTGAGCTTTCCACCTTCTGCATTAATTTGAGAGCCTGAACCAAATAACCAGGAAGAGATTGATGTGGCCTCACTTTATTTCCCACAGTCAATAAATTGTTAAATGGGCCAAAGGAACACAGGTTAAAAAAAATCATTTTGTATAAAGAATGAGGAATTTTTATTAGCTGACGAGCCCCCGTCTCCGAAGACTTTATAATGGAACATGTTTGATGTCATGCCACGCAGTAGGAGCAGCTCTGCTGGCTTCATAAAGCGCCTCGGTGTTCTCCATGTGCCTGAAATCAGCAGTGCCCTGCATTTTCTGCTGAATGAATGCTGGGCTTGCTGCTCCTTATGAGTTAGAGGCAGGTGAGTTTGAAGGGATGCCTTGGAGTGAGGACTCCACGCGCTGTCAGTACTGAACACTTCCACAGGAGCACAGCCCCGCTCTGGGGACTCTGCCTAAGTGTAGCAGAGAAGACCCTGGGTTGCAGATAGATGCTTGTCTCTGATAGAATGCAAAGGTGGTTTTAATGAGATGATGGCAGGAGTGAATGAAATTGCAGGCTACCTATGGGGAGGCAGGAATGTGTCTGGCACGGCGGCACCCTGGATGGACAGAAGTCACAGAGCAGGTCTGTGTCACACGGTTCTTGCTATGGTTATTTGGATGAGTCTAATATTTTTTTTTTTTTACCAAGATACTTCTTGTACTTAGGGGAATCCATTTCAAAAATGTAATAAGGCTGTACTACCACAAATGCTGGCAGAGGACACAAGCAAATTATCTCTAGAGCACATAGGTGGAACTGCTGATTTTGCATAAGTTTGTGTGTTTTTGTGAGTATTACTGGGTTTAATGAAATGACAATGGTATGATTCTGCATTAAACAGGTCATTGGAAGTACAAATACTCCATTAAGGTCACACGTATTTGCTATTTAGTAGATACTCTTCTAACACTTCTAACACTGTGCATGGTACAGCACCTGATTATGTGAGAATGAGAGTGAGACAGGTGGTTCTGGCCACAGCATTTACTGTTGTGAAACCCTTAAGGTTTGGGTACTTGCCATAAAGCAAGAAGTGAAATAAAGCCACATTTTGCCATTGTTAATTCATTGTACAAACTCCATTATATGTGTGTGGTTTATACATTTCGTAGATAAATCGTGCCGTGAATGAAGGGACCAAGTTGGCCCCTTCTCATTGTGTCTGGGCTGGATGAATTCAAGTCTCTTCAGCACAAATACACTGGATTTCAGCTAGTTCTAAGTTTGACTTCAAGCTTGCCCTTGGGGAAATAGTGCGGAGACATTGGGGCTGGCTGTGTGAGGAGTCATTTTGCCCCCACGCCTGGGTTTTCATTGCCTGGGTTCACTCTGCTTACTCTAGGTACTGGAGAATCGAGTTTGTTTTCTCCCTAGTATCTGCTGTGATTCTGTCAGCGCTGGCTGAGAGAGCATCAGCTTTCCTGTGGAGGTCAGCCTTGCATGTGAACCTGTGCTCTGAAGTTTTATTTCTGTGTTTGCATCACTCATTGTTATGAATAAAATTCAGAGGTGGCATAACCCTTCTGAAGTACAGCATGGAGAGAGGATGAACAAGGATGAGGTTTCCTCCTTTTAAGAAATGCAGGTAATGATGGTTAACAGAAGTCTGAGGGACTGTGAAGGATGCACAGACCAAGAGTTTTCAAGGTTACAGAGTTTTCAGGTGTTCCCAATTATTTTTGTCTGTCTATCAAAGTCAGAAGTGTCTAAAAGGAGTCCAGTTTTTAGGATGTAATGTGCTTTAGTCCTCTTTAAGGTATCTCAGCTCAGATGCCTAGGATACCAGTCTGTTTGAAAACTTTGTCTTAAAGGTAAACGAAGTGTATTTCTGCACACAGGGAAGTGTCAGGGAATAGTTTGGTGGGATAAGGGTTTTATACAAGGCTGGGTTTGATGTGTCTGCAGTTCCCAGTGTTGGGGGATGAGTGTTTCTGAAGCTGGGGTGCTCAGACTTCATTTCTTCAGCTGTTACCATCATCACACGCTGTTGCAGTGTGACATGAACAGCAGCCCCTCCTTCCTGGAGGAACAGTGCAGTTGTCTGGGCTATTTTTTTCTGCACTTTCTCCAGGGGAGAAGTTAACAGACTGTTTTGTTGTGGGTTCTTTTTTTTTTTTCATGACATGTTGCTCACACATGGGTAGATTGGAGCTCATGAGGCAGAGCCTGAACACTCTTAGTCTAAGGGTATTCCCCAGGTTCTATAGAAGAAGCTTTGCTGCAGGGCACCATCCTCTTGGAAGAGGTGATGTTGCAGTGGGTTGAAGTTATGTGGTTTTATCTTGAGGTGGAAATTGTTGGCACTATTTGTTATCTGGCTGACTGCTTATTCCTAGCAGAAGTCGTGCAGGTGATGCCAGTTGACATCAGAGGTCCAAATTTACCAGCTATGTCACATTTTGCCACTGTGATGCCAGCAAAGTGTAAGCCATGAAAATCAAAATCAAGCCCTTTCTAATCATCCAGCAGCATCTGTGTCTTCCTGGCCTCCCAAGCTTCTTTTTTCTGAATCCCCTTAATGGAGCATCATTAATGCAACTTGAAGTTGCCTTACTGTCTTGCTAATGAGCTTTGCTCATCTCGTTTATAAAACCAGGCAGGCTGAGAGCAGGATCTGTGGGAACTCCAGGCTGAGGAGACTGCTTTGCTTTTCTTTGGAAGGGCATCTGCTCCATGGGAGAGTGGCCAATGGCACTGGGCATCACAGTCCATGGTCTGGTTTGGCGTAAGGCTGGCTCTGATGCAGGAGACTTTCTTGTCACCCTTAAACTCCATCCCTTGTAATGTAAAGAAAAGCCTGCAATGAAAATCTCTTCTCTGCTGCTCAGGGACTTGCCTTGTGTTGATACATTGGAATAATACAAAATTGCATTACACTCAACTCACTGGCTTTGAACGCAGGAGGTTACCAAGGGTTAATGCACCTGGTGACTGGTGTATTCGTGTTTGGGATAAGGGCTTTTAATTCTGCTAGTTAATTTAATCCCCACAGTTTGACAGCGTGTTCCCTGGATGATTTTTCATCTTCAAATTGCAGTCTGCTGGTTAGTTCCTGTAGAGGCCTGCTGTGCTCTGCATTTATGTTCTTGTTCTTAGGATTTGCGCTGTTACCACATCATCTATCAGACACGTGAATAACAGAGAACGACTGGTGTGAAAAGTCCACGTGTTAGTTTTAGGAATAGACCTGTGGATTCTACTTGTACGGGAATTAAAGGGCTGTCTGGGTGACTGTCATCTGGGAAAGGGATATATGTCTCTTGACAGATGTAGCATCTGGGTATCTGTTATTTCACTTAAGTTGTGAGAAACTTGTCATTTTTAAGTCCCATATTTCATTAATGGAAAGCTGTGAAAATTGCCTGTGTGCTCATAGGAGAATAAATTTTGGCTTTTATCTGATAATCAGAAGAAATCTCTGCAGCAAAATCAAAGGATGAAGCCTCATTCAGAATACAATTTGTTGATGCTTTCTGACCACCATATGTTGTTTTAACTTTCATCCTTCTTTGGCAAGATATAAAATAATCTGCAAAATATGGAGACCCATGTCTGGAGAGTCTGTTTAAAAGTAATGCACTATCAAAATGGATTAGCTGTGCCTGAAATATTCCTGGATTTATTTGCTGTCAAAGAGTGGTAAAATATTTAAGGCAAATAGCCTAGTTATGTTTAGGAATTTGACCACGAAAGAGCCTTGAGAGATGAATTTACCATTATTTATATTAATTGTACAAAATATTTCAATTGTTAAATATTATAAATTTATTATCTATCAGTTTTTTCTTCCTTGTTTCTTTTTCCCTTCTGGCCCATTTGGCAACATTTATTCTAAGAAATTGCCTGGAAGCCTGAGCTCTTTTCAGCAGAATGTGTTACAGTAGGGTTGCAATGTCTCCAGCTCACCTGCTTCTCTTTAGCACAGTCCAATTAAAAATACAGTGAGTGCACCTCGATGAAGATGCTGCTTTTTTTTCTGGTGAGGCTTTCTTGAAGCTTTAGGCTTTTGCAGGTGGCTAAGTGTCTTGGATCACTCATCTCTTTAACTCCGTTTAAGAGATGATACAAAAGCCCTTCAGTTAATGTTTCTATGCCCCCACTCCCTTTTAAAATGCAGTACTCTGCAGACTTCAAGAAAATAGTGCTTTCTTTGGTTTTGAAAAGTTTCTTTTCTGCAGGCATTGGTTTGATACAGAACTAATTCTAGAATTCCTTATGATGTCATAATTTTTTTTTCGCACGTTAAGAAGATTTATTTTAACTCCCCTGCTTTAAGTGTGTTCATAATGTGACACTACTCCAGACTCCAGTAGTCAAGTGTCTGTCTCCAAAGGCTAGCTTGTAGCACCACGCTGAAGCACCTCAGTTAAGTAGTTTGTACACATTAGGTACTAGGACTAAAACTGTGATTCAGCTGCTACTGTAGTCCAAAGTGGCAAGTCACAATGATTATGAGCTGGGCAATGTGTGTACTTTTGAATTTGTGCCATTTTAATTGCAACAGCTGAAAACAGATTTGTGTGCAACCCTCATCTTCAAAGAAAGCTTAAAAGAATCCACGTTTGGCACACAATCTAGTTAATCTACCATCATAACTAATGATTTCACCATTCAAACATAACATATCGACCTTAAAGGATTTTTCTTTCATAGCTGATGGCTTGATACCTTTTAAACACTAATGCTGAGGGTATAATCTCCCTGAATAGTGTAATAGCTTTATATTTAAAGTAGATTGGGGATAAAATTTTGTGTTTTCATGTCAGCCATGAACACCAGTAAGGTATTCAGGCAGGAATTACCTTATCGTACCTTTGAGGGCACTTATCAAATAATTTTTATTGGAAAGTTAATACGTTGAGACAGAGTGAATGGGAAGCTGATCAGAATGCTGAGGCACATCCAGCACTGCATTGCTTTCGCTGTCCGCCGATCTGCGGCAGGGGCTGATTCATTTACCACATCATCTGAAATCATGTAGCGTTCAGTACCCATTAAAATTATATGAAATTGCGTGTAAGAGATTTCTCCATGTTAGCTCGGAAGGATGCTCTCCTCCTTGCGGCAGCAGTTCTGGCGGGCACAGCGCAGCTCCACGGGCTGCAGGTGTTCCGCCTCACAGGCACCGTGGCGGCCCCAGCAGCCAGGGGAGTTGCTCGGGATTTAATTTCACGCTTGTGTATCTGAGTGTATGATCAGTCCCTTTGTCTTTTAATCGGGTATCTGCACGTCTCAGACCATATATTATGGCATTCATTTCTCCTCTGCCCTCAGCCACCGGCATGATGTAGCAAATGAAACCTTGCAGGGCAAGGGCTTCTGCTGCCCCTTCTCTACCTCTCTGCCTCCTGCTCTGTGTGTGTGTGTATTCCACCCCTCTAATTTGGCTGCTCCATGTTGAGCCTTCCTGGAGCGTGTTCCTGCCCCCCCTATTGTGCCAACTTCCACCTCCCCAACTTTTCAGGGTTCCCAGAAGATAGGAGCCTCCCCCTGTTTGCTCTGTGTCGGACCAGCCTGTCTAGTTGCTGGCTTTTCTCCAGCATCCAGCTCTGCAGGAGTGGAGCAGGAAACCACTTGGCTGCTCCCTGTGTGGGAGCTGTTAACTGTCTCCCAGCTGAGAAAGACTGTGGAAACCTGTAATGATTGGTGCTAATAAATTTAACTTAAATATTTTCTCCAAAACTTGTTCCAATGTTAGAAGCACTGGTAGATGTCTGTTGATTTTGAGTCACTTATTTGCACATAGATCTTCTGAAACTGAGGAATTGGAGCACTTGCAAAAACAGATAAATGCACTCTAATGGCTGGAGCTGAATAAAATATTTTAGCTGTATGTATTTTCAGTGAAAAAAAAGCAGATGTAGTTAACACCAAGATGCCTGCTAAATTTTCATTGGTGGTGTCAAGTTGTTTTGGTCAGAAGGTACATCCCCAACCTGCCCCAAAATCTGAAAAAAACCCAGTGATTCTACCTGAAACATAGGATGGTTTTGATGTATGAAGCACTTCTTTTTTGAAATAACTTGACTTGAATGCTTTGGCTCTTCCAGACTTTTATCTGAAAAGTCACTGCGCGCTCTGTTCTGTACCTTGCACCTCTGGAGTGTGAGAGTCCATTGACCCCAGTTGACACCAAAGAACAAAAGCGCCATGAATTGAGTCTGTGGTTTCCTGATGACTTTACCAGTATAAGATATTGCCAACAATAGCTGTTTGTTCCCACAGTGTTTTCTTGGAGTGTTTCTGTGGCCTCATGAAGTGCATGGCTGTGCTGTGAACACAGGGGAACGGAGCCAGCAGAGGGAAGAAGGTGGTGTCGTGTCAGGATTTTTGAAAGACACAGACCATTACATTTCCAGTTCACAGCCTGGCCAGGGATCTTGACCTGTCATCTTTTTCCCAGAGTTTCTGCAGCTCCCCAGTAAACATAATTGCTAAATCTCTAAATTGCTGATGACTACTGAATTACTGCATGTTTTAAGTGGACAATTGACATTAATGTTGGGCTGTCTAGCAGTGATGCAGGATTTTCTTTAGAACAAGATGTTCCAATTTGTTTCTTTTTCAGTCCTACAGAAGGTATTTAGCAGTATGACCAGCAAGTCACTTCCCACAGTTCTCTTGAAAAATACTTGAGCTCTTCTCCTGGTTTTTAACATCCTTGATGGTGGAAATAAATTTGTGTACAGCATGGCTCTTCACCTTTCATAGGCATAAATAAGTACACAAATCTATTAAGTGTCTTTTCAGAAAACTAAAACTGTGTATTTTCATAAGAATGTCAGGTTTATAATTGCATAAATAAGATGCTGACTGAAGCAAATGTTCAATTTCACATTAAAGTTAGGCATTCATAAAAGCTTGGATTTGCATAATTTAATTTTCTCACAGAGGACACTGAAAATCAATGGTATGATTCATGGCCATGCCGTGGTTACCATGAGGCTTTTTGATGGTTCCAGCTAGAAGTACAAAGGTGTTTACAACTTCAGATGTTTTGCATTGACTCTGAGCATTTGTACCTTCGACAAATATAGATTATTTAGACACAGTTCCTTTCTCTGAAGGGTAAGGCATACAGAAGGGCTTGTGAAGAAGATACCTGCGGGAGTACTTTACTCTTTGGAGGAGGCACTGTGCAACTTTCCTTATGCCCGGAGGACGTAGATTTTCTGGGCAGCAAAAATCCTTCTCTGTATAGAGGATGCTCAGAAGAAAGCTGCTGTTGTCTTTGATTTTGTAACAAGGAGGGATTTTAGGTGTATTTCTCAGCACATGTGATTTTTTTTTTTTTAAGTGAATAATTGGTCCTTTTTTTGTTGTTGTTGTTCTGACAGCCTTTCCAGCCATCTACCTAGGCTATTCCTATGTTCTCTTCCTTGGGATTTTCATAGTCTCTGTTTTTTGCTCAGTTTTTTTGCCAAGTGTTTGGGTCTTCTCATCCCATACCTGTTCTTTCCTGTTGAAATGAGTGCCTTGTTGTCTCTCAACCATGTAGACATATAAAAGTAAATTAAAAAATAAAAAAAGGATGAAAATAAGATGTTCAATTTAGTATTTTTAAAGAGGAGAATAAGGTGTGTGAGGTACTGTTGCCTATAAAATCTGGTAGCATGATGTGTTTCCAAGTGTTTCTAGTTCACAGCTTGGAGTGAATTAGCATTTAGAAAGTTGCCCAGAAATCTGGAAAACTCATTCAAATTGCACAATTAGTACCTTTGCTCACACAAGAGAAAATCTGACAGGGCCAAGCCTGTACTGCCTTTCCTGAAATTGCATGATTTTTCCTACCACTTCAGGATTCCAAAATCGGTAGAAATCCATGATCCACGCTGCAGAGGGAAGGTTGTCCATATAGCAGTTTAGCACACATGGGTAGCCTTGGACTCAGCATGTTCTCTGCTACTGTGGTGCAAGGGAGTGTCACCCAGGAGCTTTTTCAAAGGGAAAGAAAGGCAAACTGAGTAACTGGTGCGTGATGTTCAATAAAGTCCTGTTCCAGGCTTCGTTTCAGCCCAGCTGTAATTGGCCTGGGAATAGAAGTGAAAGCAGTGCTTGGTGACTGCATATGGGTAGCAGTGCTTTACATGGTTTTCCGAAGTTTTAATTTGAATTATTCAGCTGGTTTCTTACTGATCAAATAAGTGGTTTGGGAGCAGTTGGACTTAAATTTCCATAAAGCCATTTGGTGTGTGCTTGTTCCTCACATTCCATGTCTGTGGATATAAGTGAGGTCTTTTCTGTTTGTGTGCATTTATTATAGCACAAAAGTTTTCAGTTGTGCTCTGAGAAAGGTAGTTGAATTTATTACAGACTTTCTACTGACATTTGTGAATTCACACACCTCCAGTTTGGTTCAGTCAGATGCATAGAAACAATAAGTGAAATTTGCACATAAAAAGCCCAAATATCCCACGTCCTCATGGAAGCAATGCATTCCTCTAGAAGGGAAAAAATAAAAATTATTTGAGGTATAAACCCCAAATCCTGGGATGGAATGTAGGATGGATTCTTTTCTGGTTTAGCTGATTAATTTAATACCTTCTAACTTGTGGAGTTTTACAAAGGTTTCTTTGCTCCTGCCCTCTCCCTTGGTCATATGTCATGGCTCATACTTGTGTGTTCGTGGAAATCAGAATTTCCTTGTGGAAATTATTGGAGTTGCACAGAAATGTGCCAGGTCAGAATGATGGCACTAGTGAGTCCTGGCCTCTGTGAATCACCTTTGGATGGTGGGTTTTCCTCGGTGAGGAACATGCCTGTTCAGTTTTTTTGAGCAGTACCAAGTTTGTAATCTCTGCTTAGCAAAGAGCTTCACCATGTAAACTCCAGGGAGTAAATACCACTTTTTTAACAATTCCTGCTTCTTTTCTTCCCAGCTCTGACTGAAGGTTATGTTGGCTCTCTGCATGAAAACAGACATGGTAGTTCTGTGCAGATACGGAGGCGAAAGGCTTCGGGGGATCCTTACTGGGCGTACTCGGGTGAGTCAGTTGTCTTCTCCAGAGGACTGAAACATGAAATTCCTCCAAAATCAAATTGTTTATTTGATTTTTATTACTACTGTGCTCAGAAATAAAGAAGTTTAACAGTGTATTTTCTTCTGGCTTCCTTGCAAACTCCCTCTATACACACTCTCTCCTTTCTTGCGTTTCTGCCTTTTACCAGAAGGATTTGCCTTATTATTCTCCTCCTTCTCTTAGTCTTCTTTTAGTCTCTTAAGACATCCTTGGACAGGCATACTCCCCCGAACTTCTCTTTACTCTCCTGGTCCAATCAGTACATTCCCAAGCGCAGCATTTGCTTACTGTATTAAGACTGTGAGCATCCATAAATATATATATATATATATTTTTACAGGTTTAAAAAACAAAATCAATCCACCCTAGAAATTTTACAATTATTTCTTTCTGTGCATGTACAACAATGAGACCTACCAGTGCATCACACCAGGATGTGTGGTGCTGAAAAGGTAGGATATTGGTTTGGTGTTTGTCCCACTGCTCTTGTAAGTCTTAAGGAAGACCTCATGTGTCTGCACAATTTTGAAATACCTCAAATAAAAATGCACTTCGGAATGATGTTTTTGATTTGCCGGTTGGTTTGTTCAAGGAAATTCCAGTTCTGTATTTCAAGTTGTTAAAAAACCCTTCAACTTGAAATTGTGTTAATAGCTATGTTTACTCTATGGAAAATGCCTGATAACTAAAAAGTTTTTGTAAAGATTTCAAGCATTATATTGAACTCGTGTGCTTTTTTTGAAGCTTTGAGATACATTTCAAACATTCGTTGCCTGTCCAAGAGGGATGTTGTGCAGGGCTAGTTATAGTTGAAGGGAAAATATTGCTTTCTAAGAAGTCTGAACTGTTACCAGATAAATATGCAAATGTAACTTTTTGACTGCCAATGCTTCTCTTTTATACAGACCATTTATTTCATTGGAAATGAATGCTTTTAGGTAAGCTTAGAGGTTCTTTTCCATTAATACGCACAATTATCCATTAGATCTCAAAATACAAGCTATCTCATTTGCAAATGAGGTCATGCAAGTAAAATAAATCTAAACATTTTAGTGATGTAGGACAACCTTTTTTTGTTAAACTTTGAGATTATCAAATGGAGAAATATTACCCCAAGATATATTTCTACATTGCAGCCTAAAATAGCTTTTCTTAAGATTTTGAGCTCCAGAATTCATAAGGAGCATAAATAAGCCAAGAGAAGAAAAATGAATATGTTGGAATGGATGTCCTGTTCCTATCTGCTGTCTTGTGTAAAATATTATAAATAAAGTGCCACTTGGCAGCTTTATTTTGTTTCTGTTACTGAAAAATGTATTTGAAATAATAATTTCAGGTAGTTAAATGAAAATGTTTTGAAAAAGGTAAAACACTAGTGAAATTATTCTGTTGTCATATGTGTCAAAAACTCTTTGCTTGAGTTATTGATTTTTTTTTTTGTTTTAACCAGTCCTGATTAAAAAAAAATTAGGGTGGAGGACCCTTCCCACTCTGCAATACAAACGAAACCCCCAAACAAACAAACGAAAGTAACAAAAAGCCACAAATCCACCACACACTAGTTTATGCATGGTGAAGTTTTCCTAATTCTACTTTTATAATGGTCTTCCTTTATGATTAATATCAGTTGTTCAACCCTCCAAAAAAGTGATTACCACACATGAATCCTTTTAGATTTAACTCAAAATAAAATGTGTAGTCCTTCTGTGTAATTATGCTTTAGCTTTTGGGGTTTTGCATCCTTTTGTCTATTGATAGATCCCATACTTCTATGAGGAAAATAGTCAATCTTTTTCAGTGAACAGATAGTGATTTTGCAGCTGTCAATCCTGTGCCATTTGACCTGATTAGTGATATCTATTTAGAATGGTTTTGTCACTGTTGCTGCTAAAAGGTGTAAATTAGGAAATGGAAAAAGTGGAAATGATAAATTTACCAGCACTTGTCTAAAACCCAGACAAGTCTATGAACTCATTTTCTTAGGATGGTTTGTCAGGCCAGTGTTGGAACTGAGTGACTTGAACTGCCATTCCAGGGGAATGTGGTTTGGGACCAAGTATTCCAGCTGCAGAACCTAGGTCTTCACCAAAGGTGTCCTGACATGAAATGCAGGTGTGTGTGAGCATCCCAGGTACTGTGTGTTCCGTGTGGATGGGTTGTACATATATTGCATCTGAGCAAGCCCCTCCTGGAAGGGCATGGAGATCTGGTGTCCTCCTGAGCCACGTTGTGGTCTCTGCCTGCAAGGAGGAGGAGCTCTGCCCTGCTGAGCTCCTGCCAGGGAGCAGGAGGGACAGGACCATATGCTGACTGTGGATGGTGAGCTGAAAGCAATAAATTTGGGCTGTGTTTGGGAGGGAAAAGGCAAGGGTGAGTAGAGAGTTGGGAAAGACATGGTTATTTCTAAAGGAATTTTCCAGGGTTGATCATATGTCCTGCAGGAGTGTCAATATTGCCACCATCTCCCTGAGAAAGAGAAAATCAAGATGAGCAATTAGGTGGGGTAAGAAGCCTGTGCTCCATTACAAATTGGATGTTTCTACAGGCTGCTACTTTGTCATGGCATTTTATATATCACTTGGTTCCTTCTAGCTCCTTGAGGGATTTTCAGCCAGTTCAGCCTCCCTTATCTGATGTCTTTTGTCCATATTTGCTCACTGAGGGGACCAGAGGTAATGAAAACGCTGAGCTTCTGTGTTTAGGTTGAAGATGGGAATAAATGGTGGGTGGCAGAGCCCAGATGCCAGACAGATGTTTGTTTCTAGCTGAGCACAGTGAGGAGGATGATCATGTTATCTGTTTCCTCATTCCCCAGAATATTTCCCAGGAACCCTGAGCAGGGCTTGGCTAAGCAGTTTATATACTAACAACGTTTGTCCTGCGGGTAGGGTTTTGGACATGAGTAGGAAGTTTACATCAAATGAGCCTACAGAGAGGGGAAACTTCACTCTGCAGTAAGCAATTAGACTGTGTCAGTGGTTTCCAAGCTCTTTTACAGACATTATCTGGTAGGCTGCTTCCCTTCCCTATCCTCAAATGGTCAGGCCAGCTCCCCTCTGGTTATTTGTACAACAGCTGCTGGCCCAGCCCCAGCAATTATGGGCAGGGAAGGAGGCTAAGCTGGGCTATGCACTGGTAAGTCTGGAGTTTCTTCGAGTGGAATTTGCCAACGGGAGTAAACAAGGCCAGGACAGCTCCTGACATTTGTCAGTGGCCAGCTGTCTGTTGAACCCCAGTGCTGAGCAGCGTGCCCATGTCTCTGCTGGCCTGTGTTAGGCTGAGCTATGGCTTTATATTGATTTCAATTGAGCAGAACTGATTTGCAGCAGCAGAGGCCTCTCTGCGTTTATGGCTGTGCCTGCCCTGCTTGCAGAGCTTTTGTATTTTTGGGCGTAAGTGTTCTGTAATAAATCCTGAGGTGGGGGTGGAGAGGTCTGAAAGCAGGCAGCCACTTGTGGTTTTCCTGCCTGGGGGTGGAAAAAGGGCACAGCCATGCTGCAGAGAGCCCTCAAATATATATCTTCCACAGGATATATCTGTCATATACTGTCCTTTTAGAGTTATTCCTCTGCAGGCTGTAGGAAGACCTTCTGCTGCTCCAAGCTCTTGTGGAGGGTGAATGGTCCAGAAGCTGGTTTAAATTCTGGAAATCAGGAATTTTCCTGGCTTCGGTAGTGATCTGTAGCATTACCCTGTGCTGCCTGGTCATATTGCTCCTCTCAGGCACGAGAGTTTAGAGGGGATAGACTTCAGTTATTGAGGAGTCAAACAACCCTCAGATCTGTAACATTTGTATAAGGCACCTGCATACCTAAAGGTCCCTGTGCTCATACTGCGTGTCCCCTGGACAAAGCTGCACCACAGAGCTCTCATTGCACTGTCTGGTTGTAAAGGAAAGGATTTTTAAGCCTCATAAAATAACCCTGTTTTCTGCAGACACAATTCTGACCGTAACATTTATTCTAGTTCAGAGATAAAACTTGCGAAAATAAAGACTATATAATTAAATTAAGAAGGCCCATTTTAAATGGGTTCTGTCATAAAGACAGCAGGAAACACACTCAGCCTTTCCGAAGAAACTTCGTTAAGTCTATGCTAACAGCTCTTTAAACCAAATTCAGAAGTAAGCAGACATTGAAAACAGAAGCCTAACTTGTCTTTAAATAGGAACTGCAAGACTGAACAGAAACTGAGATCTCCTAGATGTTCTTTTTAGGATTTTTCAGGAAGCTCAAACTACATTTCTAGGGGGAATTCTCTGCGCATGTGTATTCATGTATGTTTTGGCAAAGTATTTATTCCATGATTGTGTCTTACAGTTTGCCAAAGACTTCCTAAACCGGGACTGGCCACATTACTTGCAGTTAACAGAAATGTGGAATAGGCACAGCACAGTCACTGCAAGAAGTAGGTGTGGATCCTGAATGTGCTTCAGTGCAGCCTTTGCTTTTTACAGTCATCTTCTGTGTTAGGCTAACCGCTGAATGGACCGGTTGGAAATTATTTTTAACAGATCCTTGTAATTGCCACAAAATTCTGTTTGTTTCAGTATGGTTCTAATACCAGTCATAGTGATAGAGAGTGGCAGTTCAGGTGCCTTTTCATGACTGTGGAAATATTTTCGTAAAGCTGGTTTTTAAACAAAAAACCCAAAACAATACTTGAAACAAAAGCCTACTGAAATAGGCAGTTGAAACATGTACTAGATCCAGGCTTTTTGACCAGCCCTCCCTTGCGTAATGTATGCTTCTTCATAGAGCATAATATGCCAGACATTTAAAGATGCCTCTCAGTGTCAAGTGTTGCATCTGTCAGTGCTGAGAACACTTTGCTGGTGACCTGAGCCAGACCCTAGTTTGCCTTGCAAGTAGCCCAAAAAATGACTAGCTGGAGGGTCAGGGCTTTAGGAGGAGATTACAGTAAGAGATGCTGATGCAAATGCTTGTACCTTAAGTGACAGTAGCTCTGAAGGACCTGTGCCTACTCATACCTGCTTTTCTGAAAGGCTTTTATGCAAAAATAATGTGACAGTCATTGCGTGAGATTGTGGAAAACCTGAAATAGCAGTGGGGTAGTTTGCTCCTTACTCAAATTGGGAAACTCCTTTTTGAGTTTTCATGTGGAAGATGTGCTGTCTAATTATTTCCAGTATTAATCCATGTGATGAAGGGATGCGGAACTGGGAGGCTGCACTGTTCTGGGGCAGCATGTTGTGGGCGATGGTGCTGTTGTCAGGGGTGTTTCCCAGAGGAGCTGGGAAGCTGGCACTGTCGGGGCTGGTGTGCCCTGTGCTCTTGATGACTGTTCTGCTGCCCAGCCTCAGTGTTGTGAGCTGACTCATTCAAGAAATACTTGTAATCAAAACCATTTGGGCTTCTTGGAGAACAAAAAAGCAGACACTGGCCAAGGATGTATATGTCTTCTTTTTACATGTTTATCCAAGTATGGCTTTGTAAAGAGAACTCTATGTAGAAAATGCATACAGTTGTTTTCTCCCTTTAATCTTATGGTGTATTCAAGGCATCTCTTTTCTCTTTGTACCTTTAATGTCTCATTTTCTGTGTGAAATTATTAGCAATACTTATGATGCTTCTGTTCTTTGTGCGTGTCCTTACTGATGTTTTTTTCTTTCTAAAACGTTGAATCCTTTCTCTCAGGATTCTGTGCAACTGCCATGAACATTAGGACAAGTTAATAGAAGAAAAATAGGCTTCATAAGAGCAGAGATGACCCTGTGAGTGGGGAAAAGTGTCCATTAAGAACAAGAACTTTGGCCACGCTGTCAAGCTAGTGGACACTATCGGTGTGTGAATGCTTTGTCCTACAACACTTAGGCAGTTATTGCTGTCCTTTTAGATGCTATTATTTAAAATATAACTGGTGGTGAATGTAAGAATTGAGTGTTCTCCTGAAAAGCAATTGCTGGCAATAAAATGGAAAAGATTGGTAATGGTTATTTCCTGAAAGAACAGCAAATGGTGTTAACTGTGATGAAATGTAACTTGGTGATGTCCTTTGTAAATGTGTGAATTTTTCTCTTTGCTTAGATTGTTCTCATTAAATAAGCTGCTAATGTGAATTGGACAGGAAATAATCAGCACATAGTAAGGAAAGCATCAAGACTTATTGAACTGAGAGGTAACTAATGGGCCATTTGCCGTGGTCAGTATTTCAGTCTTTCTGTCCCTCAGAATAATTAATCTTGATATTGACCAAAACTCTGGCATACTGTGTGCTCAGTCATCATTCCCTTGTAAGAGTACTCATCTCCCTTAAATGCAGGGTGTCAAAATGAGCAGGTTCTGGCTCCTTTCCTCACTCAGTCTTTTGGACTGACTTCCTAAAGAGGAACTAAGCTGAGAGAAGTAGGAAAAATATTCCCATTAATATCTGATCTGATCAGTAAACTGAGCTTTGAATATTTTTATCTGCATTCATCAGAGATGAATGGCGGTCTTCACCGAACCCTGCTGAAACCAGCTGCGACGCATTCGTTTCCATATGCAATCTTATTAGAGTGACAGTTGTTCCAGAAATCAATGCTATACTCTTTCATAAGAGAAACATGGAAAACCATAGCTGGAGAATTTGTTGTTACTGTCTAAGCATGAACCCTGATTTTTAATGTGCACAGCTAAAGTGACTGCTGTGTGTTTTCCCAAATAAACAGGAATTACCATCTGTGTATTTTGATTGTTTGTATTCCAATGGTACTGGGTCATGAGTCTTCATGTCCATGAGCAAGACACTCTACAGATGTGCACGAGACACATCTGTGTCTGCAGAATCTGCATCAAAAGCTGCTCTTACTCAGAGGATGTCAAGGAGAAGGCTTTCTATCCTTCTCTAGCTATTCTGCCTTGTGAAGTAACAAAATACTCTGTTTTGGTTTTGTTCTGAGAATGAAGAAATGAGTTTTCACATTTCTATCCCAGGATACATTTTCCTAGCCATAAGCTAATGTGAATGAAAAATTCACAATCACGCTTGTGTTGAGTATTTAACATTAGCAGTCCCCTGAGGAGAGCCAGCCTTGCCAGAAGCAGTCCAAGTAGTCTGTATCATTTTTACTAAGCCATATTGCTGGGGAACACAGCTCTGATTGAGAGTCTTGTCATTTACTTTGTTTGTGTATTGGCAAGTTTCTAAATAATCTGCTAAGGAAACCTCAGATAGTAATTTAGTTTCTTCTTAGACACAGACAGGATTTCATTATTGAATACCATTAATATTGTTTACTCTCTCTTCTTACCACCTTTTCTTGTGTCCACACTTACAGTATTTTATTCCAGGTACTGTCACAGTCAGTCCTGGTGTCCAATCTATAATGAAGTGGTTGACTGAATTTTTAAATGTTGGATGCGGTTATGATGAAATTCCCTTTTTCCCTCTCTTTTTTTTTTTTAAGCAAGGTTCTTGCTAGAATTTGATTGTTTTTCATGACTTAAATACATCAAAGCAAATATCTTGATTTTTGAGTGCTCTGAATTTTTTCTTTACTGTTTTTGAGCAGATAGGCCATCAGCAGATGAGTAACTTTGAGAGGATGAAATAAAAGAGTGGCAAAGAACCAGTTACCTCAACTTTCATTCTTTCAGGAAGTTTTTTCCTTAGCACAGCACAAAAGTGTAAAATAACTGCAACAGATGCTAGATGAAATCTTCTGAGCTTCAGATACAGTTGTTCCAACGGTGCATCAAAGTAAAAATACTTTGCACTGCTGCAATCACAGCTCTGGCAAATCTCTGCTGAAATGAGGAAGCACAAAGAGCTACTTTAGCTGGGGGGAGGAGACCTCTCACTTCTTTAAATGTACTGTGTTTTTTGTTGCATTTTCGTTCGATGTGAACACTGAGACATTTGTGGAAAACCTCTGGAATTACAACAACCAGTGCACTGTTTTGTAAAACTGAAAGTGCGCTGAAGTGAAGCAAGAGGTTGTCAATTTAGCTGATCTCTAGGCTTTGAAATAAGCAACAGAATAAAATATTTCAAGTTCTTTAGATGTAAAAACATGTGAAACGCCTATATTTTAAGCACGCAAAAGAAAGATGGAGTGCTTGAGTAGCAGCTGTGATTGGTACAAGCTCAGCAAATGGACTGGAGAATACTCAGAAGGTTGGAGTTTGCCTTGAGGTTCTTGAATGATTGCAATAATACATTGAAGTTCCAATCTTGATTTCATATGTAACTGAACACATATAGGAGAATAACAATGAGGCAAAAAGTATGTGAACAGCAAGGATACTTCAGTGAGAAACAAAGCAAGCAGGGAAGCTCTGAATAGCCTTCTAGTGTGTGAATAAAAAAAAAAGTAGCTTGGCACAAACATTATTGCAATAGTCCAAGCATGAAATAATCAAGGAATGAATCAGAATTCTAGTTCCAGGATATAAGTGGAGTCTTTGTATGAAATGGCTGAGCAAGACCAGTACTGCACTTGATGCAGTAGATGTAGAATTATTTCTATTATTTTTTTGACATCGGATGGCTTCTTTGTGTTGTTCCAGTCACTGTTCAGAAGATAATCTTGTTTTCAGTATCTCTGCCCCAGGAATTGCCCCATCTCCCCCCCTTCCCCGAAAGTGTCTCTGTCTTGCATAATGTGGCATCAAAGACTTAAAGTTTTTAATCATTGTGATCCTTAAAAAAGCAGCCCCTGCCTGCCCGAGGAGCAGATCTGCCCTGCTGGGTTCCCTGGCAGGGGGAGGAGTGAGCAGAGGCAGAGCTGGGGCAGCTGCTGTCTGGTGCCAGTGGGGCAGTGTCTGCCATCGGGGTGGGGGTGCCATGAGTTTATTCTGTGTCAAATGTCACATACCTGTTAGAGAAGGGAAGAAGTAAAGAGAGTCTGCTCTAAACCCTTTGGTACTGCAGGGTGGGTGCTTAGCAGCTGAAGCAGTTCTAATTCTTATAGTATCTCTGAGGTAAATGTGTTTTCATGGTGGGGACTGAGGGACAGGGCAGTTTAGGTACATTCTTTGCTATACCCCATGTGGCACATGGCAGAGTGGGAAATTCAGTCCTATTCCCAGTGCTGTGCCCTGTCTCTTAGGTCACAAGTCCCACCTTATCAGATGCTAATAGGAGAGACCTTGGTTGCCTTGGAGACTGCCTATTCCTGGGGAGACCAAGTAGTAGCACTGCTGTTGGGAAGCTCCTGAGGTAACAGGAGGCCTTCTGGAGGTGATCGGGCAGTGGAACTTAATTCTTCCTTTAGCAGCAAACAACTTGTCCCTGTGCTGGTGCTTTGTTGAAACTCTCAATCAGTTTGGTGCTTTCAAGTTTTTTCGAGTGGGGTTGGGACAGTGTTTGAGGAAGAAGACTTTCTTTTCCTACTCAATACTCAGAACATTTGGCTTTAAATTACGGAGTTTTTTGTTAAAGACTGCATGTGCCCGAAGAGTTGGATGGGCACACTTTTAACTGTCAAATTAAATAAATATGAAATCCTGCAGTGGAGTGCAGAGCTATGCATATAAATTACATCTTTAAACAGCATTTGAGCGATTTTCTGGAAATGTTTTTAACTGTCCTCTGAACTCTTAAGGGTCATCTCTGTAGCCTTTCTATCTGAGGAAGCCGATTGGCACTGGAATGATTTATTGAAGAGGTATGCTTCTCTGCGGTATAAAAGTAATGTCAAGCACTACGGAGAACCTGAGTATCAAGCTTGTGTTTTCGTAGAGCTGAGAAAGCAAGTGCGTTTAATTCAATTGAACCCTGAATTAATGTTTTGTAAGTCTGTGTTCCCACCCACTCCCATCTCTTAACACTGCCCAGATGTGAGGTGAGTGGGACTGTTTGTTGATAATGTTTTCAGGACAGTTAGTGACATGGCCGATTTCATTTGTGAGGAATTAGAAGCCCTTTGTCCCTGACGCAAAAATATGGAGATTGCAGCTTGAGCTGCCATAGTGAGGACTGGTGGGTGTTGCTGACTCATGGAGTCCTTGTGGTTGAACCCTCAGTAGGGTGAGATAACTTTGAAACATGCAACTCCTTTAAAAGTACTGAAGGCTTGACCAGAAAGCAACTCTTCCATCTCAGGTGTCTTTGCTGCCACGAGTATTAGGCCTTCTATCTTTCTCCATCTCCATCCTGCCTGTTTTCTTCCAAGCACTACTTGCCATGTTTAACCCAAGCCAGTCTGTTCTATCCGTGGCTGAACTCAACTCCCTTCCCCTACATTTCTCTTTGAATGCAGTCTCACTCCATGTATGTTGGCTCCGTGCAGCTGTAGGATTACGGCCTTGCAGGCATGTACGTGGAGACACGTCTCTGGTGAGGTCATGTTGTGATCACAGCTTGTAAAGGCTGGGAAGGCACAGGGAGGCTGGGTGATGTGTCTCAGATCACCCCCGTGTAGTTGAGCAGAGGGGCTGAACTGAGGCCTCTGAAACTGGCCCGCTGCTGCCTTTTTTACCTTGATGTAAATTAAAGCATTCAGGCCAACATCTAAGTTGTCCAGCTGCCAGAAAGCTCAGGAGGAGCTGTTCCACATGGGGTTCTTTATTTCTGACTCTCTTAATGAGATTTTTCTCAACTGTCTTGGTGTATAAATTTCCTCAGAAACGAACAAAAGAGGAAATGCCTGCACAATTGAAAGCCTGAAGATGATGAGTATTGACATGTGGACCATAGTTTCTATTGCTTTCCTTATCGGAATAGTGAAACAAATGTGTCCTTCCCAACTCCCCATAATACACTCACAGCTAGAGCTGAAGTGACGAAGGCCCTTTAAATTTTGATCATTTGCTTTTGTACTGTGGTAGGTTGGAACCTCACAGGGCTCCTTTGCTGTATTTCACATCATCTGGTCCTTGAGCACTGGGGTCCATCCCACGTGTCAAGCTCAACGAAAAAATTGCTAAGTGGATGTGCTCAGAATGAAGAATTGAATGTTACGTGATTTGCTTTGTGTTTGTGTGATTGTATTTCCCAAGTACAGAAATAAGATTTACCCTGAGGTAACGCAGCAGTGAAGTCATGGAGAGTTTGGATCACTTCACGTTCAGTTTTACATGCTGTATTTTGCTCCTGAGGTGCGGTGGTGTGTCTCAGGCTGCTGAGCTCAGGCTGCTGCTGGAGCTTTCTGGCCCCTTGGGGTATGAAAAGCCATTTTACATGTCAGATGCTAGTCTGCTCCTAAACAGAGGTGACGTGAACTTTTCAGATAGATGCCATCTTGGAAGCTTCTGTGGCACTTCAGATCATGGTTTTAATTTATATTTCTGTTGCTAGAGACTTGAAATTGAGACACTTATCTGCATGATACACTATTAACATATGCTGATCTCTGAGGAAGGGGATTTGTGAAGATAAGTTTGCAGAGAATTGGATGTGACTTTTGTGAAGAAGGGCGCAGTGTATGTAGTTCAGTTACTGTTTATATTGCACAAGGGCTCCCCAGATGTCTGCAAGACTTAATTGCTCTCCGTGCAAACACAGAGAAGTTACCTCTACCTTAAATTTGTGCAAGTCATCTGAGAGGTGGCTCAGTGTTAAATGCATCAGTAGCTGGAGCGGGGTGTAATGAGGTGAAGACTATGAGCTGGAGAAGGTACTAAGATCTTCCCTTTCCCTGCTGTTAAAACACCAGAACGGTGCAGCTCTATGGGCAGCTAAATGCTTTGTGTTCCTGTAAAAAGTGTCCAGTGCCTAAGAAGCCTTGAGGTCATTTCATGGCCTTCAGCTGTGCTCCCTACCACTGTTCCCTGTGTTGTTGCTTGTGCATCACAAAACCAGTGGCTCTGTAAGGTCACCCACTTCTCTCAGACTTGGCCAGAGTTAGCCAGCACGTTTGAAAGTAGCAGGGAAGGGAAGAGGAATTAGTAGCCCAGATGCAGTAGGAAGCTCAAATGCATAAGCCTGTTTCCTTAGGAAAGTAGGCTAATCCATTGTGGGCCCTTATTCAAGGTGGCAAGCTCTCACGGGGAGCTTTTCAGAGTACGTGCCAGTTAAGTTCTGCTCCCTGCAATTTCAGCAGATGGGTTCTTAAGGCTGGAGAATGTCTGGGTGGTTCAAGTGATCAAAATATTAGTCACAATTCTGTCCTGTTGTGCTAAGTGAAGTATAACTGTTCAAAGGAAACAGTCCAAGCCCAGCCTTTCCATTTGAGGCCATCCACAGTCTCGATCGTAAGTGCCAATGAAGGAGGTCTGCACAGAAACCCTGGGAAGAGAGCATGGTAAACAACCATCTGTTTGGCATTAGCAGAAGACCTTAAATTAGGGAAGGTGTTAAGGTGTTGCAAACATCATTCAGTCTTGCATCTTATGATTTCAGTGTGAATGGGAATGCAGAGTAGGGTAAACATTTTCAGCTTTTGCCCCCAAAGTACTATGGGAAACTGTAATAAAAAGTAACTGCTGGGAAAGTAGTTTTGCTGAGTTATGCTATTTTTGAAAATGCATAATGCTCCATAGGCTTTTAAGTGATACTGGGTATATTTAACATTCTTTGATGTTAATTTCCTGGCATATGGACATCTCGACTTATTAAAATAAATAAGTACTTTCAAATTTAATGAAATGATGGAGGAAATGGCCTTTTTTCACATTCACGTCCGCTTCGCTGGATAATTTAATGTTTTAAAATGTAAGTTCATATTAAAGTTTAAAATTCAAGTATTGGTTTTTGAAATTCCGTAATAAAAAGGTTTTGCTGTAGGAGAGATGTATGAATTACTGAGCACGATAACACGATTAACAAAGTCTAGCTGGTGATTTCCTCGGTACAAAATTCGAGCTGTAAATCCTCCCACTAGGACCTACAGCAGTGGTCTGGTGGTGGGATCTCCCGGTACTAATGACTGTTCCTTTCCTGGGGCATTACCCTGTAGCCTGGCAGACCTGCCAGTTGCCTGTATTCCAGAGTGAAGGTATAGCTGTGGAAAAGGTCTCCTACCTCGTTCACCTTTTCTTTCGCACCCACCCCCTCCACCCTGCCTCATTTTCCTGTCTCCTGGAGATAGGAGCACTGTAAGCTTCTCGGGGCAGAGATGAACATTTGTTTATGTTGGCTTGCAGCAAGATCTTATTATATTTTTTTTGGTACTAGGTTTGTCTGTTTACTTCCAAGGTCTTTGTATCTAATGGGATGGACTTCTTGATAGCCTTAGGTGTTACTGAGTTATTAGTAAGTATAGGAAATGCACTTTGGTCCTCTCTTCTGCGCTAAGGGAGAGGAAGATTCCCTGGAGGATAAGTAATGCTCAATGTAATTGACTGGATATAAATATTTGAATGCTAAATATTTAATAGAAATCATTGTGTTTGTAGCGATGTGCAGATGATGGAAGTTTGCTCTGTGTCTTACATGTCTTGAGAGACTGCTCATGTGATGTGTTGAAGCCAAGGATGGCTTTATTTCATTTCAAGGCAGACTAGAAACTGAAGAACTTATTTTCAGGGAGAAAAATGGCAAGGGACCCGAATGAAAAACCTACTCAGCTGAAGCAGAGGTGACAAAGTTCACTGTGATTATATTGATTTTAAATTACTGTGTAGAGCTGGGACTAGCCTATGTCTAGTCCTGCTCATGATGAGAAGAAGAAAGGAAAAAGGCATCACCAGTCTCTCCTCTGCCTCCAAACATTTTGTTACCAGTATGAAAATCTGAGAGCAGCCTTGTGTTCCTGACGTTCACAACAGGCAAAGGCAAGGGTGTTCCAGCATCCTCAATGGAGCTGAAAGGGGATAAGAGGCACTGTGAGACTGAAATGTGTTTTTTCTGTCTCAGCAGCCCCCCTGTGCACTGGCTGCCTGAGCAGAGGAGCAGTGCCCTGTTCGGTGTGGAACAGATGCCTCCAGTCTGTGTGTGCCCCCCAGCTCTGCCAGAGATGACATTAATAGGAAACAGAGCATGTCTGAGTTTGATGCATTTTTGGTGAAAATGCTACAACTGCCCGATACCACAAATTAAAACTAAGCTGGAATTAAGAGCAATTAACAGCACCAATATTCATTTACTAGAAGTTTTACAGAAGAGTCATTATTGTTTAACTTTATGTAGCTTGCATTTGTTTCACTGTCAATGAGAAAATTATTCAGTCAATAAGAGTTAATCTTTTATCTTAGACCAGTCATGTATTTTGGTATCTAGTGTGTCTTTTGGGAACAAGAATTAAGAGCAAATAAAGCTAATTGTGGTAAAAATTTGATATATTATTGTAACAAAACTCCTAGTTGCCTCATGACTGAAAGAGCACAGAAGAATGTCTTGTACCTGCAGTAAATCCAGCAAAGTTTTGACGGGAGATGTTGTGCCTCCTTGTTTGGTGTGATAGAGAGAACGCCTGAGGCACTTGGGTAGGGAAGATGACTATTTCTCTTTCTTCCTCATGGTTTTTCAGCAGTCTGACATTGTGTGCATTCCTGGGCCCACGCCAAGCAATGCAGCCTCCAAGTGAGACTTTATTACTATGGTCGTAGATGATTAATTTTGTACCAAATTTGTATGGGCCTGATTAACCCAGAACACAGCAATAATGCTGTTTTAAAGATCTTTAATGCATCCATTACTTCCATTTCCAGAGTGCTTTCTCACAAGAAAAATACTTGTTTCTTACCATCAAATCTTGATGTAGAATGTAGGCTAGAAAAATCACGCTGAGCTCACAGTGGCTTGTTATATTTGACTTTGTCTTCACTGAGGGAATGTCTAAGATGTCCTTACTTGTAGCACCTCTTTAAGGCCAGAGGTTATTAATCACCCACCATTACAAGGGAGAAAAGAAAGCCGTTATCTGTCCTGGGCCATCCAGAAAACGGAGGAAGAAGAGACTAGAATCGAAACCAGGGTCTGTAGATTTGCTTCATCCCTTTCAAGACACATCCCACACTGTCTGGTGTAGTTCACTGGTCTGACCCACCCCAGGCAGCAGGTGTGTTGTGTGTTTTCTGCGTGGGGAGGCTCTGGGTGGCTGGAGCAGGTTATCCTTGCAGTGCAGGGGGATGCTACCTGCCTGTTAGTGTTGGGTCTGTGCGAGTGGAAGAGTTGGGGTGGTTCTGCAGGCAAGGTCCGGATGCTTTAGCATTCACAACTTTCTTAGCTTTTTTAATAAGATGTCTCAATAGCTTTGGGATGTGTTTGTTGATTTTTTTTCTGTGTTTTCAATTTTAAGCTCCAAAATACGTTGTAGCTCGGTTGTAGAAGTGCAGGTTAAATAATCTATCTGTAATTTGCAAATCACTGAACTTCAATACCTTTATCTAAAAGCATTTTTTGGGCATTGCTTGGCTCTTAGAAACCTGCTGTTTGTTAAATCACTCGAGGTTTTGTATAGTTCAGGCCTTTAAAAAATAAAAATAACAATCTTCTATTGTCCCTGGAAAAGGCTTATACCCTTATCAACATCCTCTGGCTTGTCTCGGGAAAGCAAATACACACCCTCATGCCAATGGCCATGTACGGGCACAGCCTCATATTATTTCTGTGGGATTTTGACCCCTGTGACCCCTTGGCAGTGGAGTGTTTACATGAATAAATACTGTGATAATGTGCTGCTGGCAAAACTTACCCATACTGGGAGAGCAGGGATGGTGTGGAGCAGGGAGCACCCATTCAGACACTTTTTAAAAGAAGCATTTTTTGCCAAGTCTGGATAAAGAAAACCAGTGTGTGGGAATCCTTTCTCCATACAGTGTACAGTCTGAGTGTCACCTGCGTAGCCCCATCAGAAGGCCCTTGCCCTAATCAGAGGTTTCGTATCTGGTGAAGACAGGTCAGACTTTACATGTGTTTTACTGGTGTCTTTTGAGATGAGGGTGCTTAGCAGCATCAGCTGAGATCACCTCTGCTTCCCATCATGGCAGTTCTGCTTTCTGCGTCTCTTCAGCCGAGGTCAGTCAAACTGCAGCTGGAGGTGATAGACTCAGGTCTCGCTGTTCTCATCAATCCTCATTTTCCTTGCCTCTACACGTCTTTCTTCCTTGAGCATCCATAGCGAGGCAGATATCTCCAGCCAGTTACTGTTCACTCTCTACTGCAAACACCTTTTTTGAATAAGTGGGCCCTTTCTCCCCAGGACTTGCTTTCACAAAAGGATCTATTGCTGACTCTTTTTAGACACTAGATCCCATTACCTTGATACATAGACGTTGTGTCATGAAATGAAGGGGAAATTATTTTTAATTAAGCAAACTGTAAATGCCATTCCTGTATGGTTATAAACCCAAAGTACTGGAAACAATCTGGCTGTGTCCTGCCAGCCAGTGCCTCTGAGAGGTGTTTCTCAAGTGAGCTGCGTGCCTGGAGGCTGACAGGAAAAGCTTACTTCTTAAAATAAACCAGTTCCAAAAAGTCAGGTTTTGGCTCCCTGGAAGCCTATATTTTTGCAGCCACCTGTCCTGACTGCTTCCTGGTGTGATTTAAACCTGTGCAATCTGCCACTGTATGCTGATAGAGATTGTTTTACGGTAGGCTGGGCTGCGGGACTGTGTCAAGATGTGCTCTAGGAGTATTTCACTGCCTCCTCTTTGTGGAGGTGGGCAAAAACCCAAAATCCTGAGTTGAAACTCCCTACGGTTCGTATGAAACTGTTAGACTGTGCACTTAAATGGCACTCAGATTGAACTCTCAGAAACTGGGTCCATCTTCTCTTACAAAAAGGACAGATAAAGAGAAAAGCACCTCCCGCAGGCAAGTTCTATAAGTGGAGTTTTATTACATAGGGACCTCCAGGACAATCAGACAAGGGTTTTGATTTATGAGATAATGGTTACCTTTAAAATGGTGAAGGGTGGATTCAGGAGAACGTTACTGTTAGATTAATTAGTGTTGATAGAATTGACACAGGTATAATGTAACATTGCTGGGGCAGATGGAAGTCACTGGATAGACAGACAGTGGAAGCATGTTTGTTTAGTTTTGTGCTCACCTAATCTCATTTCTTGTTGTACAGGTGACTCATGAGCAAAGCTGTATGAATGTGAAATGAGGTGTTCTGTATTCAATGCTCTCATAAAGAACTAAATACTGATTTTTTTTTTTTAATTCTCAGTTAATTTAAGTGAAGTTTCTTCTTTGATAGTCAGTTTCTCTCCTAATATTCAGTTGCCCCTATTGTGGTTTTTTTACTGAATATGGATCTTAAAGCAAAACAAATTGACGGAAAAGTGGACTATGTATTCCTCAGCATTAAAAAAGATTGAGAGTTTTGTCTTCAATGGCTTAAGAAGGCACTTTCAAGACCTTACAGTATAAATAAATTCTGCAGACTTAAAGCTTTTTTGCTTGTTTAATTCAAAATGATACCAATATCTCCTACAGAAACTGATAATACAGAGAAAATGTAGGACTTCATTTTCAGGGAGATGAATTAGGATGAAAAAATGCTACTGGAAGGGAAAATTTAGGAGAAATCTTAATAGAAATCTCCAATTAGTTGAATGGCTGGTTATCTGTGACAAGACATAATATTTACTAGACACTGCAAGCTGCATGAATACTTACAAAGAAAAATGTAAAATAAGATTAGAGTTTGTGTACTGTGTGTTGTAGAATGTGGGTGATCTTTGCAAGGCTTTATGGCTTAAATAAGTTTTTGAGAAAATATTGGGAGAAAGGGTATTAGTGGAGTGTAAGATTATGAAAATGACTGTGTTTGGGCACGTTGTTAAAATCTTTGTCAAACAGCCATTTTATTACACTTGGCTCTTGATAAGCAAGATGGGCAGAATTAGGATGTTATGTTCTTGTTAGTAAAGGCAGTTCTATGAAAATAAGGAGGAAGAAAATCTATCCCTTTCAGTGCATAAATAAAAACAAATTGAAACTAACTGAAAGCTAGATGATAAATGGTATGAAGTGTGACCCCTAAACTCCTTATATCAGATCCATCAAGTTAAAAAAAATAATAATGAATAATAATGAAATCCCACTGGAAGTAATTTTATGAAAATTAAAAATTCTATTTTTAGTCCTAGAGACTTGCATTGATAGGTGTGAGGACTGGGTGAAGTGGCATTAGCTTGTTTTTAATTGCAGAGGGAATTTTGTAATGTAAAATGTCTATATGTGACTGAAAATGTAAACAAAAAAGCCAAGATAACTCTTGAAACTGAGTGCTACATGTGAAATGTGCTTTTCCGTCCATCACCAACAGCTTTCCAGGTAATCTGCAAAATATCTGTTGGTCCTCAAACAGCAACATTTCCTCCTGTCCATGTTGTAGTGTGATGTTAATTTGGGGTTTCATCGTTTCTGGAGCCAGTTGGGATCAGATAGAAGCACACACCTGCTTGTAGCATCTACTCCTGTTTCTGCATCTTGGGTTTTGTTTTTCAGTAGAGCTGGAGCCCCGTGGTGAGTTATATTCTATACCTTGATGATAGTGTTTTCACCTGGTCAAAAAAGAGGACATCCAGTCTTTTTAAGTACTCTGACATGGAACAAAACTGGGAGAGGGAAGTAAACCAAAGCTGCATCTTCTTTTATCGTCTTTGGTTTAATTCAGTGCTGAATTTTGAACCTTCCTACTTCACAAAGCAGTTGGGAAGTCTCCTGGGAGGTGTTCCTGCAGAGGGCTCAGGTACCTGGAGATGGAGGGCAAAGGGATGAGAATGACTTTCAGTTTTGGGGTTTTTTTGATGTGTGGGTTTTTGGGTTTGTTTTTTTTTTTTTCAGTCAGAGAAGAAAATAAGAGTCTGCTGACATGGTGGCCAATGACTAATCATCACCTGTTGCTCCCACAAGAGCTGAAGAGGGGATTAGCATTCCCTGTACTCCCCCTGCTACTCCTGCCCTCAATTGGAATTTTTTTCAGACTGTGTTTCAGATGAGAATGCAACAGTCTGGCATGAATGAACACCGATATAGATCTGTCTAAGCTCCTTTCTCACTTCAAACTCAGTGATAGTTAAGACAGGATTATAAAGAAGCAGGAAAATTCAGCTCAGAAGTCTGGAAATCAAAGCAGTTCAGTAAAACGAAGGTATTCTCAAACCTTTGTGCCAATTAACACCGGGCTGTGACAGCAGCGTCTCTTTTACCTCATAAAAATTCTAACTTGTGCTTATTCGGGTGGGTGGATTTAAGTAGGGGGATCCTATAAGACTTCCTTTTGATTAGCTTTCCCCAGGCGTAGGGTCAGATCAAGCAATGCTTGACAGCTGAATTCTTATCACTTCAAAGAAGAAAATATTTAGCATGATTCAAAGATTAGATGCCCATGCTGATGCTGTTAACTGTGCTGAGGACACCTTTTTTTCAGCCAAATACATGTCTCCGAGGAGATGTTTCTTGCTGCGGATCAGAAGCATTTAAATTCGGAAAAATTTCTACAGATTTTGGTTCAAATCCTGCTTACCTGGAATAAATTCCATAGCCCAAATTTTGCAGTCACTTAAGCCATCGTGAAATTTAATTCATGTCAATAATTCTGTAAAACTCTTCATGAGAATTACACTGCATATATGCTTTTAATAATGTCAGGACACTGATGTCCAACTGTGCATGAAATAAAGAAGAACAAATACTGTAGTAATCTTCTTCAGGCTTCTTTAAATATTATTGATTCAACCCAAGTAATATAGTCACCAATACAGTAGGTGTTTTTACAGTAGACCTTTTCCATATTAAAAGTCAATTAATCACAGCATGGCATAATTCATTTTTTTATTGTATTCATTTCAGGAAGAGAAATAATTGGCTGGTTTACAAAATGTAGTTGCTTTAAAGAAAAAAAAACCAAAACACTAAAATCAAATTACAGCATTTTCAAACTACCTAGGATCCCCTGAGAGTAATGATGCTACAATATAGAGTTCACTCCATGCACAGCTGAAGTGTGGTCAGCCAGCTCCACAGTGAAATGAAAGAACCATTTAACAACACTTAAGAACAGTACAAAACAGTTCAGTACATGGAGTGAAGAATATTAAACTTCACTAAAAGTTTTAGGTGCACAGAATGTCATTACTGAAATTGAAATTGTCAGGCTCCCGGGATTAATATCCCTGTACTTACAAAAATTGCTGTAATGTCAATGACCACAAGTAGTCACGACCTCAGTTCTATTTGGAGGGCTTTTAAAGGTCTCCTACTGACCTTAAAAACCTAATTTCCAGCGTTTTAGATAAGCCCATTATTGCAAAGATAGGAACACAGAAGGATCCATACTGGAGCAAGGATTAGGTGCCAGAGTTCAAGGTTACATCTCCAGCCATGGTCAGTGGTTTGTGCTTGTGAATTTTTTATTAAACAGAAGTAATGCTACCTGATTGCAGGCTGCGAATTGCCTCTGTGCTGCTGCTTTGTGCAGTGTTGAGGCTGCCAGTGCAGTCAGAGTTTGTAGGGAGAAGGAGCCGTTGCCATGGGAATTTTGAAAGCTGCTGTTGTTTCCCCCTTTGCAGCCAATTGTGGAGAAACAGGACTCACTGGAACAGATTCTTTCTGGGGTGTAACTGCTCAGCTGTGCTGAGATGCCCAGCGGATCTGGAGGCTGGGATGGCTGCGGGGATGGACAAGGAGGGAGAGGCTTCATTTCCCCCTGCCCAAACCACTAGCAGAGCTTGCAAGTAATGGGGCAGATTTGGAAATTCTTGACTGCTGGGATTATTGGGCCATTTGATTCTTTTCCCAGGACTTGTGCTTCTCCAGCAGTCTCCAGGAGGAGGTTTTCAAAGGAGTTCTCTATTCCTGTAGAAATAGGAAAATGTGAAAATGAAAAACTCTTCTGTAAAGGTCAGACTGAGCAGGGTGCTGGATTGACATTTATGTCTTTCAGAAGTTCCTCTGAGTTGTTGCTTTGTTACACATGATGAAGAAACTTACTTACAGGGCACTAGGCAATTTCACTGTTTTGCTTGCTTGTCATTTTTTTGGTTCTAGCACCTGTTTGATACCTCTCTGGGCAATGCTGTTACAGGCAGCTGCTCTTGTGGTTCAAACCCAGATTTTCCTGGCAAAATTCTCCTTCAGTCTGACACTTCACAAGCTTTTCCCAAGCCAGAGATGAATGAATACTCTTGGAAAGTCTGCTAAGATTCTTTAGCCTGCTATTTTCTGTGCTGTCTAAGAATTTAATCCAATAACCATTTCTAGTGGCTGTGTCAGGCTTTTGGATCAGACTCAAAGCATGCCAAAAAAAAAAAAAAAAAAAAAAAGGATTAATT